>NNCF01129229.1:244839-273406 GCA_002313205.1 Laupala kohalensis | reverse complement strand
TTTCTGTATTTATCTATTTAAGGACCCATACATATTTAATAGTCCTATCGATTAACGATAAAAACTAGAATTAAAAATTATTGACTTCGTGGGGATTTGAACCCGGGAAAAAGTGACACAGGGCCTACGTGCTAACCGCACGGCCATCGCTATTGCTGGTAAGATGTATGTATTAATGTAAACATATAGAGTAGAGAGATCCCACAGGCGACTCGAAATGTTTTCTCGTCTGCAGTGCTACGCATGGACAACGCGATGATTTAAAACAAACGATTTACATTTATAGAGAACTAAAATTAACTTATTCAGAAATTTCAGAAATACACATAGAAATGTTCCCAATTATTTCTCACATCAAGAGAAATACGCTATTTATGTGAAATTTATACAATGGGGGAGGGGGTAAAGGATTTTTCCTTAAGGAGTAGAAATATGAAATTCGACGAAATCTTTGGAACTTTTGATTGGAATTGATGGGATGGTCTCTTGCTTGTTTCCGAATTATTAATTACTTTAATACGGTCATATGATGTTTATAAGTGCTTTTTTGACAGTAATCATTTATTTGTTAAAAATGTACAGAAATGTTTTCATTCGCTTAATTACTATTAGACTAACTAATTGGAAGAGGGGTGAAAGAAGAGGGAGAAACGTTGTAGGCGTGCCAAATTCAAATTCTGACCCAGGTTTCCTTAATCTTCTCGGTGGTCTTTATAGTAATGTTAGTCAATGTCTCCCAATAGTACTTGTTTTGTTGTGATTCATTCTAGTTTCAAAAATAAAGTAACTTCTTTTTTCCTCCATACATGTTGCAGGTAACAGCTATTTACGAAGTGAAATTTCTTTCTTTCAGTTAAGAATGAGTGTTTCTCATTTTTCAATCAATTTTTCTTTAATTGAAACTTTAGGGCTTGCCAACGTCTAGGTCAGTAGAGCCCTAAAATATAGATTTATTAGGACCTTGAATCTATGATTGCATCAATGAAGCATACCTTCATAAAATTTACTTTTTAATCAAATATAAATTTTCAAGCTATGAAATGGAATGGGAAGAGAATGGAATGTCCCATATTGGAATATTGCAGATACATACAAAAGTAACATAATTAGCACTCATTTTTCTCAAGTTCACGAGTATAGATGTGTTACATCACCATATTTGAAAAAATAGTTTTCCTTGTCTGTTCATTGGCAGAGAAAGTTTGTCGCTTATCGAAATATAACGATATCATAATTTAAATTCGCTTCTGGACTGTTGCACCACACGTTCCCAAATTCTTCTCACAGCTTATTAATTTATAAAGAAGATACCTTGGTATTAAACGATAGTTCGCTACCACGCTACACTTATTAAGAGTGCGGGGTACGCTATGCCTTTTTTTCGGTTTCGTTCATATTTTCAGGACTGTCGCGAAAATCCGGGAACGGCGATCACCCTATCTGACATACGTGTGTGCAGTATGAAATTAGCGAACTTATTTCTGTACCTCGACTGGCAAAACACAATTTAAAACACGTTTATGAATAACCGAAGAAACTGAAAAGATTTGTGGTGGAATCGGTCAAGAAAATACGAGTTGGTAGTTTGTTTTCATTGGTGGTTTGTTCTATTCTTCGTTTCACATGGATACATAGTAATTTGCTCTCTGTTTCATCCCCATTCGCGAGGAAGAAAAATTTCCATCGCGGTACATTCCATGGGGTGGTGGAGCGGGGGGTGAAGAGACTGCTTCTCTAAAGCCACTGATGGATCAAACGACTGCTAAGCTCACTACTACCCTCTCTCTTCTTCTACATTATGGAACGAACTTCCCTTAGATGGCGAATCGCCACAATATTAACCAGCCTCCTCTAAAATTAAGGGGGTTTGCCTCGGAAAGTTGTAGAGTATACGAATTTATTTGACAAATTTTTATCCTGAGGTTGATCATTTTCTCTGGAAAAAAATGTTTGAAGTTTCGTTTAAGTAAACGTGACTACTACTCTAACTCAAGCAGAGAGTAATTTTTACCCCAGTTCATAAAAAAGTTGTTAGGAATGTAGAATAAAATTTGTTGCATCAAAATAAGTAAAAATAAATATTTTCAATTCGTCATTATTCCATGTACTTTGTATTCGTATATAAAGATATTTTTGACATATTTATAAATTGTCATAAGAATACGGTATTCTAGATTTTTCTTGTATTGTAAGAATCTCGAGAATATCAACTAATTAGTACCAGCAGGCTTTGGCAAGGGCAACTAGCAGCTTTTAGCAGAACTAGTACGACCACGCAATGGATTGAAAAAGGCAGGGAAAGTACTAGAAGATAGGGAGTAGTTCTATCGTCTAATATACGAGAATCTAAGATCACCCATGTTTTTTAACGGATCGTAAAAGTATGTATCATTTTTTAAATAATTTTCCTTAAAGTGAGAAATTTACGACTTTTTACGTTTTTTTGATCCTCGACGAAAAAGTTGAACGAGCAAGTTTCAGGTGTTAATAAAACGTAATAAAATGTGATTTTGTAAGTTCGAATTAGTTACAAAAAGACTGTGATTTGCAAACAATTATTTGTTGCTCTGTGATTTGCAACAGAAAGAAGCAGCGTTTTGTTTTGATGGTTTTAATGCGTAGCCTTCGTAATAACAAAAACTATGGTATTGAGATGGGCACTGTACGTTAATCAGTTGCTGGCATACCATTAATTCATATACCCCAACGTTTTTCTAGTTTACAATTGTCACATTTCTTGGTTGTAAATCATGATGGAAAATGTTGGGAAGACTCATGGTCCCCCCTTTATTTTGTAAAAGATGTTTATAATAACATCTTTATTTTTAATATCAAAAACGAGTATTTTTTTTGGGATTATTCACAATTTATTAAACAATTTCATCTGTATTCTCCGCTTTTAGTTGTGGGAATTATTAATTTTACCAGATTCAAAGCTGGATTTTTTATTCAACTTGAAAAGAAAGAAAATGTCCTACGACCGATAGAAGCCGATTTAGTAATTATTTTAAAAAGAAATCTCTGAGTCTTGGTTTCTTATAATTAAGAAAGTAGACGAGTAAACGAGTAAAGGCGGAGGATCCAGCTCTACACTTGCCGCTATTTATCATAATTGTCTCCTCATGGACACCGCATGCCGTGGCAGCACTGTGTGTGTCATAGAAGAGCCGTCTAGGAAAACGGGACATGATTTTATATTGTAGAAAGATATGGGTAAAATAGTAATAAAATATATAATGAATTATTTCAGTTTGCGGTGCATGGAGCGTACCACGAAAGATGTCTATCGGGGGCTATCGAAATGGGTGTCAACCGGTTAGTTGAGTGTACTAATATCTTTGACCCACTGGTTGGTTTGATAGAAGGGATGAATAAGGGGAAGGGATCGCGAGCGAGTTGGTTTATGTTATCCCGATCATTAGACCCATTTAGGGAAACGGTTCCCAAGAAAGACGTCGTTCCTACTTTCTGGCCGACACATCGAACTGCATGAGGATGATGATGTGCGCAGTAATGCCTTGTGCCATGGCACACACCAAGCTCAAATCCAGAGGGAAGAAGCCGCAGGCGTTGAAACGAATCTGCCGCGATTGTGCTTGTTTCTCCAAGCAGCGTTGCTGGTGGACGAAGCTGGAACTAAGGTGTGTCCCGTCGACGTCGCACAACGCCCTCTGCATGAGACTCAAGGTGCGCTGAGCCTCTCGCGCCACTGCCGTGCCCGCGCCCAAGAAAGCCAGTGTCTGCAACAACGCATTCACTGCTCTGAAACAACTCCATGCAGAGGAGATTTTAATTTTTGAGAAAACCAAAAATATATTTGGCCATACAGTTTGAAATGTTCTTTTCAATTTTTTTGATCTGACTTCTGGAATATGTTAATGAAAGTTAAAAAATACGTGTATTAATTTTTTTCCTTTTGCCTATACTGTTCAATAATGGAACGTAATGTTTGAATAATTTTATTTATTGTATATTTACTGACTCGAAATATATTAATAAAAAATTCAAATTATGTGTAAAAATTTTAAAATTAATTTTCTAATGAACTTTCGCGCCCTTGGAAGAATTGGAGATTCTAGGCTTCGGTACGGTAGACTCCGAGAACTACTTTTCATCAAAAATTTTAAGCAGATGGGATTATCATCGGGAGGGCTAACGAGCTTAATGGATGGAAAACAGACAGTGGGAATGTCAAGAGTGTATCAGCTCATTTGCCACGATACGATCGGAAACTTTTCTTCATTTACTCATTTCTTTTTCTTACCTTTTTAAATAATGAAGAATCAAACCCATTTCTTTTTGCCTTTCTCTTGTTCCCTAACTATCCAATAATATCCAATAAATCAGTTACTCATTAAAGGTTGAAAATATTGGATATAAAATAAAATTCTTCACGTAAAAATTTAGACGTTGTTCGTCTAAGCAGGTTTTTACTGAATCAAGAAAGTGTAAGTTCAGAGAATAAATTTAACACAAATATTCTATTCGTGTTAATTTATAGAAAAAGTTTCAACTATATAATTTTCTAATCAAATACGCGTGGAGACGTATTACTTTCGGAATATGTATTATCGTAGTAAAGTAGGCATTTGATTATCTCGGTATTCAATTGGTAGAGAAAGTATCGAAAATTTGGTTGGAAAAATGAAAATTCGAACGGGACAGGACAGATAGGTTTAATTATAATAAAACGGGTGGCTCCTCGCTTTGTTAGACACTTTTAGGGTATTTAATGTAATAAATTAGCTCACCGTGTAGCCCTTGTTTCAAAGGTGCGTGCGACCACAATTTTACTTATACCCTGCAGATAATTCTACTTTTAAAATAAAATCACCTCGATATTGTCTCTTTTTTCCAGCTTTAATAAATGTGTCTTAATTTTGAATTATAAATTTCGAAAATTTACGCCACATGAGAATTTCTGTATTAAAAAGACAAAAATTAAAAATGAAAAAGAAGCAATAGTCTTTAATAAAAATTTTGGCTTGCTATTTAAAATAAAACCAGAAAAAACAATCTTACCAGGCTCATCCAAAGTAAAGTCCAAACCATAAACAAAATGGACACCCCTTTACCTTCTTCGCTGGCGATATCCGTTAAAACAGAATACACGTCGGCAATAATGTTGAGGAATATTTTGGCTACGAACAAGAACATCTGAACTTCGAAAGCGGCATTCACGTATTCCGCAGCTTCCATGAGTGATACATGCACTTTCCGGAGTAACTTCAACTGCTCCGTCTCATATGACGTCGAGATTTGAGGATGGCGACAAACCGCCATCTCCTTCCAATTTTCCCAACAGGGCTGGATTCTCCGCCATCGAGGACTTACAGACCCTTGTAACATTTGAATCTTATCGTTCAACTTCGTGAACCGAATTTTAAGATGAATGACGAGAACTGTGACATGAATCATTACTGCGGGGCAAACATCGTCGGTTACAGCATTTGCCAATAACAGAGCCGTAAACATATAGCCAGTTTCGTCAGTTATATTCGCGACATAGAAATTCAGTGTCAACATAAAAGGTACAAATATTACACATATTATTGTTGTGAATAAGAAATAGATTTTGTGGGATTTTTCGTTATTTTCTAAGAGAACTCTGTCCGCAGAATAGATTGCCCGCAAGTAGCTGTTCATGTTTCTTCGAAACTTCGGGGTCATGGACATGAGGATGCAGGTAACATTTGCTACCAATATGACGGACCATAGAGCGATCGCACAAACTTTCTCTGTTGAAGAATCCAGTGAATATAATTCGTGGAGGAGAATTCGCATGCGCAATACGAACGCAGCCATATGGATCAACACCACGAAGACCCCGTACAGGGTCTGCACAAATGAAAACTTGAGCGTAACCTCTGAATTATCCTTTTGGCTTGTTAAAGTATGCGCAGCCAGTCCTAGTGCTTTGTTTACGTAATAAAGCGGGCTCAACGAATCCACGAAACTGTCGCATCTGAAGAATTTCCAAGGTGCCATGTTGGAAGTATCAGCGCTGTTTGCTGTTCTATTTCTCCTCTTTTGTCGAACTGTAAGTCTGTTCAGCGGTTCAACCCTGTTTGAATGACCTATGGAACAAACAAACGTTAATTGGATAAATGAAAAGGAGATAAATTATAAGATATTTCATTACTGAAGAATAATATTGACCACGTGCGGCNGTTTACGTAATAAAGCGGGCTCAACGAATCCACGAAACTGTCGCATCTGAAGAATTTCCAAGGTGCCATGTTGGAAGTATCAGCGCTGTTTGCTGTTCTATTTCTCCTCTTTTGTCGAACTGTAAGTCTGTTCAGCGGTTCAACCCTGTTTGAATGACCTATGGAACAAACAAACGTTAATTGGATAAATGAAAAGGAGATAAATTATAAGATATTTCATTACTGAAGAATAATATTGAATTCACAGAAGAATTCAGATGACGAAACTCATTTACTCTTTTACTAACTTGGATTCACAGTGATCGACATTCCGGTTATATGGATAATGTTAAACGGATGTATTGTAGAGCGAATACTAGCACCATTGAGTTTGCTACCACTGAATTCCATAGGGAAAGTGAGTAACATAAATATTCACTACATTTAGTACTTAAAACAATAAAACAAGAATATCAGCTGATTCAGTGTACTTATACACATATCTCGAAATTTATATAATGTATGCTTCGCCAAGCGCGATTTCACAAAAGTGTATTTCCTTTGGTAATGATTTTCTCGCGTTTCGTGACGGCCGTAAAACGACAGTCTGTAAATCATGTAGATCGGTAAGTGTTAAAGATTTCACTTAGATTCACTTAGAGTTATTTATTCGATTTTATTGGTTTATTGTTGTTGTTTTTTTCGTTAAGTATCGCGACGGAGAGCATCAGTGAAAAAACAAAAAGTAAAAACAAGAGAAACATTCGTGGCTCTTCCGTGTTGAGCCCAGGTGTGAAGCAGTGGATTGGGTGAGCAGTCTACAGCGCCCTAATGCGTCAACCGTGGATTTTCACGAAGTACAGGTACAAACTTCTAAGAAAATAACAATTTATCTTACATTTCTAGACGACAACTCATTTTTATCGCGTAAGAAAAAGCTAAGAAAAATTTGAATAAAGCTTATGTGACATTTCATTACCCTGAACTTTAAATGGAGAGGTTGCTATCAGGGTTAACCAAACATCATTAGGGTTAACCAAACATCTNCTTTAAATGGAGAGGTTGCTATCAGGGTTAACCAAACATCATTAGGGTTAACCAAACATCTCGTCTATCATATCATTTTTTTTTATCGACAACTATCCTAATTTCGGTAGCTGTGTGTTTTGGACTCTCATTCACCCGACATATCTGAAGCAGATGTAACCAGAAGTGAAAATAGCAATAATATCTATATTTTTAATGACATGTCATTACTCAAAACTAAGTAACCTCTGACATTTTTACTTAAGGAAGGATTAAGTGTATTTTGCACAATAAGGTTTTGGAATATCGATTTTCTTTGCCAAAATTATCAGTATATGTGTTCTTAAAATAAAATATTATAGATACATATCAATTTAATAATTGGATTTTCTAATCCCACGGAAATACTCTCGTGTGATCCTCCTGTGAGTATCATTACATTTCTGAAGGATATGTTCGTAAACAAGTAACTACATTTAGCAATTAAAATAACGTTAGTTTACGTAAATTAACCTATACTACTTAGTGTTTATTGAGTTAGGAGGTACATTTCATAGCCAATGTGTTCCCATACTTAAACGTACGCCGGATACCGGTAGCAGTTTTTATTTAATGTTTAAAATGTTTGTTTACTTATTCAAGTTATAATTAATCAATAAGCGTTGTTCTTTCTCGCTAACCCTATACATCAGAATGTCACTATATATTTCTTTACTTTCTTTCTGATGTTCTTTTTCATTCTCGAAAAGAAACTTGATTGATTTAAATACTGTTTTTTTTATTATCATTATTTTGAATTGGCATAGAGAAAACTGATTTTAATTTTCCCGCATTGCAATATGTCGGTGAGATGTGACTATTGGACGCTAAGTGAACTAACCGTTCTCAAACAGTTCCATTGATGACTTCTAGATCGCAGCAGTCGCAACTCACTTCACACGAGAAGGCAGGTTTGTGTTTTCATGTGTCGCATAACGATTGCCAACCTGAGGGAATGACCTAGGTTTGAGGAAGAGGTTGCTGTGCTGCGATACTATCTTGTCATCCTTCGCTCACCAAAGTTGCATCTGACTGGTTGTTTTGTTTCGATGGCGGTTAACACCGAACCGCAATTCCAAGGTAAGTTCTCGTCGTATCGCGTCCATATGACTTAACAGGGTACTCTTTAATTTTTATCCGGTAATGTTGATAGGTAATAACGATTCATCTCAATTGTATCTTATATTTTCACTATAATATTCCGATTTTTTTTTCAGAATACATTTTGGCGCTAGCATCACTGTTAAATATATTCTAAGAAAATTGTTATGACTGCTCCTCTTTATATGACGTTTCAACTTTAACACATTCTATTTCTCGATAATGACATTTACATCACATCTTAGAAATATTGCATGTGCAATTTTATGTATGTAAAAAAAGAAAATGGAACTGGACTCTGGAAGCTGTTATTCCATCTACAGGTAAGTTTAAAACTTCATGCTATTATTAAATAGTGGGGTACGAAATTATATTCGATATGAAGTGCTATACATTAAATTAGGCTTCTGTGATATGCACTCTTCATTTTATAAATACGTCTTGAAAGGTAAAGAAAATTTTACCTTACCCAAAATTATGCCACTCTATCCGAAAAACATCATGCTGATCGAATTATTGCTTAGACATAAAGATAGATAGTGAATAAATATTTATACGTGTAACTCTGTCGATCCGAAATCTAAAAAGGAGACTAACAGATCCCGAGTGAATAATATGAATTGAAAAAAGAGTTTGAATGTATCACATTGTTTGAAAACACTATGTTACAACTAACTTCTCACATTATGTGTAATGCATGACAAAAAAACAACAACGAAAACAACAGTTGAGGTCTACCTGGTTTAAACACCAGCGACGTTGGTTAAAGATTTCCGTGCTAAACTTTAGAAGCAATATTTTGTTCAATAAACCCCGACAGCTTAATTACTATTATGTTATTACGGTGTTCACACAAACATCGTAACGGTAGGGGAGAGAAAGAAAGAAAAAGGTTAATGTACTTATTTACACGTGTGCTCATTCATTCAATGCTCTGAAGTGGGTAGAATAGCGCCACCTGTCATTCTTTTTATGAAAAAACAACTTGAATTTTAAAGCAAACCATAAAACAAATGGAAAATAGTTTAATGTAAGATTACCGTAAAGAAATTAATCTTCGTAATGGTACCTCATTTTTAGAATTAGACTATTTACAATTGTTACCTTTTAGAATGTAAGATAGAGCGAAATGTTGCTTCAAAATTATGGATTTATATTTAGTACTAATGATAAATTTATATTTTAAAAAAGAGTAATAAACTGTGCATGACCTCGTGGAGGACAATAAACTAATTTACTCTGCAGAAGCAAGCAAGGGACCATCCCATCAATTCCGATCAAGAGCTCTAAGGCAGAGAGGGGTTCAAAATTTCAGAAAACTCCTAAGATAAGAATAATCAGCTAGGTGTTATAAAAACAACAGAGTACCAAGTATTTATTAAAACGCGAAAAAGTTAGTTCACAAGTACGTATTTCATGAACAGTTAATTTTAACTAACATTATTAGTAAGTATTCATCGGTGTAATGTGGTACTTCTATATAAGACGTAATAAAATACAATCGTTGTCTGTTCTAGTTATTTGTTCTATGAATTGTCCGTCAGTTTTTCAGTCATCTTCAGTTCTCGTAATTACGTAAATTTCTGCAAAAACATAATGTTACGAGTATTTGACTCAGAGAATCGGATTTTTAATACAAGTACTGAAATGAATTTACTTGTCAACCTTTTTTTCAATCAACGTGATTTTATGTTGATGAAAGTTTAAGTAATAATGAAGTTACTGTTCTTTTTTTAAATTTTGTCAAATGTCTTCATATTAAGATATCATTAATAGCCATTTAAACATTTAAATAACGTGCATATTCAAAATTTTAACTTAAAAGCTGATATTTTTAATTTTTACTCATGTTATGGCCATTAGTTACCATTTATGATGTGATAACATTCAATGTTATCCAAATAGAGACAAATTTCAAGATTGGTTTTTGTTTTTGAACGAGGAGTAAAATATTTTTGTCATTTGTTGAAGAATGATTTATAGTATCTCTGTGAAAACTACATGAAAAAGTGATGAGGTGTATTGGAGAAGATCGTATTTCAATATTTTCAGCTTTACCGTTTTTATATATGTTTTATTTAATCTTGATTATTCAGTTGAGGAATTATCTGAGTATAGGATCTATTTTTCGAACCAGTCCCCAAGACGCAATGCAATTACTGTTGTCCTTGGATGGTTGAAATAATGTTTGAAAATAAAGTTGAAGGCAAATAACGCTTTGAATCACGTGTTATAACTGACAAATTGTTTCTGTAAATGATTCATATAAATAGTTTTGAATAATGTTCTCTAATGCAATGTTGATCAAAGCGTCCTACTGAAAATCTATTTATTATAAGGACGTAATTTATTTGCCGTCAAAGTCTTTCAGCACTATTAATCATTCCACCCCTAATATTTGTTCCATTAAGTGCGTGGCCGTGAGGACACTTAATGTTTGCATTTTCCACAATTATTGACTGCAGAACCGTCGGGAACGAATGGTAAATCGGTTTGGGGATGATTCATTGTAAAAACAACGCACATATAAATGACCTTGCTTATGCTTCTAACAGTAAGTTATGCGGAACTGTATACCGACAGAAATACGCGCCACCCGAAGAGATTCTCAACATGCAAATAAATATTTGTAGGGTTGAATACTATCCTATCATAGTCAGAATAGGGGTTCGCGGGCCCAGCATTCCTCCCCGTCCCCCGATCCAAACGTTTTACCTGTATCATGCAGCGTTACTGTAAAAAACTTTTAAGATTGAATCAATTAATTTTTGTGAACAGTTTCCCTGCCTCCCAAAAACGTAAATTATATTATTCTGGCTTCAGACCTGATTATGAATCAAATTAATGTTATCATAAACATTTTATTCAAACACTCTGTTTGAATAAAATAAGTGACCATTGTTAATTCGGATGTGATGTGTACAAGAAATAAGTGTCGTAGCTTCATTTCAGAATTGAAGGGAGTAAAGCAAATAAAGCACAAATATTAGAAACAAAATCTTTGACTACAGTTGCTCTGTGATTGAAACGAAAACAAATCGCAAATTATCTAAGGGGTCGTCCATAATTCCCTAAATGGCAACGCAAAATTGCTATTTTTAAAAACACACCCATGCTCTCCGTAACACACTTGTAACGTTACATCCCCTACCCCAAATAATTATGTAACGCTAGCCCTACCTCTCCCCTCCCTTATTTTGTTTATTGTTTTATATGGGGAAAATTTTGATTCACTGACTTCATTGGGTCGAAGTGTCAAACTTGAAGCGGCCTTTAAAAAAGACTCCCTTAAATGATTTAGGTTAGCGTGACATCAAGGCGTGTGTTACGTAATTTATGGACTGTCCCTAGCAACACAACAGATTGTNACGCTAGCCCTACCTCTCCCCTCCCTTATTTTGTTTATTGTTTTATATGGGGAAAATTTTGATTCACTGACTTCATTGGGTCGAAGTGACAAACTTGAAGCGGCCTTTAAAAAAGACTCCCTTAAATGATTTAGGTTAGCGTGACATCAAGGTGTGTGTTATGTAATTTATGGACTGTCCCTAGCAACACAACAGTTTGTTTGGATTCTTTAAGTGCTCCTCTGGTTCGTAACCCGAAGATATGTGATTTCCCCTCAATGCCTCTGCTCATCAGACTGTCTCCCATACCCACTCAGTTTGCTCCAATACGAGTAATGGATGTATCCCGGGGTCGAAACGGTAGGAACATCTTGCTGGTCACATCATCTTTCTCCGCGAGTAGAAAATTACTGACATTGCAACTCTGATAATCCCGTGGGGTCTGTATGGCCTTGTTTGGACTTCTGCCAAGCATAGATTTTGAATGCCACAAATTATATACTAAAAAGCGTCCAGGTTTTCCTTTTAATTTTTTGCCACTAAAACTCATTGAACAATAATAGTGAAGTATTCGAACTGTCAAGAGTGAAAATATTATTTGCAATTTTACAGTTCATATTNCAGGATCTATCCTGGGGTCGAACCGGTCGGAGCGAGATGCTGACCACATCTCCTCCTCCTAGTGCCGGGGTCAAGAAATCGCGCGAGCTCTACCCTCCGCGAAAGTCAAAGCCCACAAAGGGCTGTAGTGCCAGATAGGAAGAATCACTATCCGAGTTAAAAGTAGGAACGAGCTGATGTATAATCGGACAGTGCATTACATAGAGGAAGAGAAATTGTTGGATAATATTAGTCGGAATTGGCAAGCTCGGATTTCGGTTGTGGAGGCGTTTAAATTGTCCAGACAAGATTGCTAATCACTATTTTTGACAGAAACCAATGGGTTTGGCTTCACTGGCCATTTTTCCTAGAGTTGGCATACCTCGAGTGGAGCTCTGACATCGCACTGAGGGAACATAGATGGGAGTACTCTACGATTGGGTATGAGATCCAAACTAAGATGAGGGAAAGAATTTCACCCCACCTTTGAAAATGATTCTTCGAATGTTATGTTTGAGTGAATGGGTTGACAAGTCGGTAAGTCGGGACATCTCATCCAAAAATATTGTTAATAATCCCTTCCTTCCTCTGAATTTGGATCTCGTATCCAACGTATTCGCTCAGTGCGTATCATGGAAACTCGGCAAACTTCTGACCAAATTGACCTATTGAGACATGTTCTCCATCCATCCACCCATCCATCCATGAACCTTTCATGTCGCTAACCTCAAATCACGCTCATATCCCACTTTAAAACTTTCGGACACTGTCGTCTTGTTTGGTCCTTGACCGTGGTCACGGATTTGCTTTCCCGTGCGCAGGTGTTATTGATTTGGGGAAAGCACCGCAGTGACCTTCCGCATCTCCTCCTCTTGTCTCTTTATGCCAGTCTCCTAACGGGAGTTCATGGAATCAAGGGATTATCCAGTTTCATATTGTCATCCTCACGTTCGTCTAGTANGATTTGCTTTCCCGTGCGCAGGTGTTATTGATTTGGGGAAAGCACCGCAGTGACCTTCCGCATCTCCTCCTCTTGTCTCTTTATGCCACAGTCTCCTAACGGGAGTTCATGGAATCAAGGGATTATCCAGTTTCATATTGTCATCCTCACGTTCGTCTAGTATTACTGAGTAAATAGGGCTTCCAATACTTTCACATAATGCAAACGATAATTTTTAAATGAAGAGTGAATAATAGATATCTCAACGAACATGGAAGTAAAATAAAAAACCTTTTATAAACGAGACATTTAGGATGAACGTAGACGGTGTTCAGTGTCTGTACTGTGACAAGAGAGCTGCTTGACCCACTCCTTCGCTCGCGAGTTTTGACTTAGATTCTCACGCTTTTCCTCGCGTTTATCCTGACGCACAGAATCCTCAATAACTAGTGGATTTAATTTATTTCTCATAACATCCGTATTGTTTTCATACCTCATATCCCTAGTGAGGGGATGGCACTGCTGTCGCAATAATGGTTTCTCCTGTTTAAGTAGTGTTTTCTGTCTCGTCAGGGATCAGAGTCTACGGCGCACTATGGGATAGAATGGTATTCTACCTGAACGAAATTATCACATACAATTACGTACACTAAATTTAGGTTAATTGGAACTTAGGGTTGCTAAATGCACGTCAGATATGAGAAATATAAATATAAAAATTTGAGATTGAATGTCTAGATTAAAATATAGAAATCTCTATTTATATATAGAAGAATCGTGGAAAGCGGAATAAATATGAAGTCCATAGTGAACAGCGGAATTGATCTTTTTTTTGCAAATCTACAGTTTAATTTCGAGCATGATGAAATTTACACAATTGATCTCCAAACAAAGAGGAAGAACGACAATCGGTAATATTAATTCATTTCTAGTAGAAACTTTTAGAGAGCTAGTACGTACAAAATGATATTTTTCTTCAACTTCATAATGGTCATGCTCCCTTACAATTATACCTGAAAATAAATCGAATTAAGATGTTAGGGTGGCGATGTTTCTTCCAGAGATTATAGAAAAGATCTGTAAGCTCGGAAACACAAAATTTTGACTTTGATTTTAGGACTTTTGTCCAGAATCGCATTCTATCTCAGTGTGCGGCATGCCAGTTGACTTATATTATGACTATATTTCACTTAATAATCATTATATCCATTGATACTTTTATTCAAAACTGATCGTGTTGCAATATTTTAAGATGATTTTTCACATGAACCACTGACAAACGCTTTCACGACTGAGCAGTGTCTGTTCAAAGGAAAATATTCCCACTGTATAATAAATTTTCCTCCTCATTCCATTCTATAATTTCGAAAATTACTTTCAATCCCGTTCAACAATAAGTATTTTCTTATTATAATACATTCCATACTTGGTGGTTCTGATAAAAGAATGGAGCATTGTTATGGTTTTGTCTTATTTGATTTTTATTTGGTTGGGGCTTTAGGGCTCGTCAACATCAAGGTCATTAGAGCCCTTTGTCTTATTTGAGTTTGGAGCAAAAGAAAATATATTTTTCTATACTAATGCTTCTTAGCAAAATGTTTCATTTTTTAAATGTGTATTTCCTAGGAATATAAAAGATACCATCTTTAATATTCCTGTAAAATTGTTCATATAGGAAATAGCTCTGCTTGAACCTAACTTAATCCTCCTCAACTTAATCCTAAGGAGTATACGTAATGGTTCATTTTGTCCTACCAATTGTAATATTTAATTAAAAACAGCATTTTGAATTTAGTAAATAACTGTTTGTGATGATTACACAATTTCCCCCCTGAAATACGCGCCGTGGCGACCACGGACGCCGTGTGTCTGCACAAGAAGAAAAAAAAATTGTCTCATGTTTAGTATCGTGTTATCGAAACCAAATTTTCAAATGGAAATTTTTCTCTTCCGTGACTGATAGTCTTATATTTATCTTCTGAATGTATCTTTTATGAATTCAGTGTAAAAGAATTGTATTTAAATGTGATATAAAATTTTCTGACTTATGTCCTGTACAATTCGTATATAGAGATATTTTATTAAGTAAAAAAAGTAATCTAGTTAGAAATATTATTTAAATTACTGTTCAGTGCAATGAGTAGTTTACAACAAAAATTACTCATTGCACTGAACAGTAATTTTAATCATATTTCTAACTAGATTACTTTTTTTACTTAATAACATATCTCTATATACGAAGTGTACAGGACATAATTGTCAGAAAATTTTATATCATATTTAAATATATGAGTAGTGTACAGCAAAAATTCCCCCCACGGGACTTCAAACCAGTAAGTTCGTGTTCGGGAAATACGGTTCCCCGAGCTGAGTCTGGCATTACTTCCACTTACCTGTGCGATACTCCTTCTCTTCTCTTTCCTGACCTTCCTTGGTCACCTCTTTTTCTTCTCGATCCCAACGCTATTAGGACTAGGGTATCTTTCATTTTCCTCATTTTTGTCCCCCCCCCTCATTTTTTGGCCTCAATGTTTTGATGTATGTTTTGAGATATGTATTGATATATTGTAATTCAGGAAGGTTTTTAGTGGGTATGGTTGAATTCTTCGGCGAGTCCCACACGCGGGGAGAGTCATGTTGGCTCTCCCTAGTGCGTAACTGCATTTTCCCTACCTGTACAAATTTTTGGGGCTCTAGTGACCTAGATGTCGACGAGCCATAAAGCCGCACAAAAAAAACAGCAAAAATTATTTTGAAGCAAGTTTGTTATGTGTAAAAAACGGTATGTTGAATAGTGTGTGAGCATATAAAAATATAAACAACCAAACCATTTACTTACCTCTTAAGCGAGAACAGTATTTAATCGTTTTGATAATTTAATATTAAATTTAAACAGACGTTATTTACGTAACAATCTCTGATATATTCAAATTCAGTGATAACAGTTCTAAAATGGCGTCACTTTTATCCCCTGCAATGACAAACTTTGTTCAGTGTTGAGTCATCAACATATCTACTCTAGTGTTCATGGCTAGACCTGAAGGTTTTTTTGAGAATCAATGTATGAAAGATTGAAAATATAAGCTCAAGCCATTCATTTGATGAAAAAGAGATTGATATCTTCAAGAAATGCACCAGAAGGGATGTTAAAACCTTATGTCGCATGTAATGGCTTCAATTATTGAAAGCTTCCATAAAATGTAATTGTGTAATTTAATTATTGATATTCAGCCCACGGTGTTATTAGTGCTTCAAAAGGAGGTAATAACGCACGGTATTAATCTTGATGGCAATCTACCCATTATTCCCTCTCGTTGGAATGGATCAGGGATCACTACTGCTTACTTTCCTGTTGCTAAATTAGTAATACCAGTTTTGCGCGTAATACAACTTCCTGTCATTAATAAAAATGGATAATTATTTTAAATTGCGACCTTCCGACTGTTTTTGAATGTCCTGATTTAAGAAAATTAATAAATATTGGCAGTCAACTTGACTAAGAAAATTAGGACCTTACGGGGCTAATATTTAAATGAAACTAACTAATCATTTACGATGGGTTTTTTTGAGCAATCAATATATTTTAATTGTGGTTTACTACAACACAACGTTTCGATACGAGAATAGAGTTGTCGTCAGGGTTCTATAAAGTTGTGATGAGAAACATTCACGTAGAGAAAGGACAGTTGAATATGATATTAATTATGATATGATATTAGTGTTACGAACGAATAGCCATTCGTCGCAATCATAGATAGTATATAGGGGGGACTCGTGTGTTTCAACGAACATGGAGAAGATAAAGGTTGAATAGGATTCTTTTTATGGACACGCTTCAGATTCGCAAATTCACATTTATTACAAAATAACATATATACATATATTTTCCTAAATCTACAAATGCAGAATTACAAACTTTATCCTGAATTAGCAAATTTAAAGTTAGTCGTTGTGGGCGACTAACACTCCGAGAATAACATTTTCTACAGAGTTTGAATAAATATGAACATAAACCATTGTTTATGTGACATCCCCTTTAATACCCCATTTTCCAGTTTATACAGAATTACAAAAATGAATATGAGCAAAGATGAAGTGGATCGTTAGATCTCCACGGAAAACAAAAAGCCCTTTGGTCTCAAGTTTTTGAGAGCACCCCCCCCCCCCTCATCAACTAAATGATCATTACAAAGTTACCTGCTTATATACATTGAAAGTTGGTTATTAAAAACCTGAAATAAGTGCAGGATTTTATATCTGTCGAGAAAGATTCTCGATGTTGTCCTCCCTTAACGTGGAGTATCAGTAGTTCATTGGAAATACTTCCTTGTTGCAACCTTGGTCCGGCTGCTTCGGTCGGAGTGGTTGCGCTTCCCCAGGTTCGGTCTCGTAGCTGTGGAGCAGGTGACAAACTTAGAGAATGTGATGAACATTTATGTTCAAAGTTGCTTTGATGCAGACGTCGCACTAAATAATAAATAGCACAACAGTTGTATGATTTCCTAAAGGAAATCATTGTCCAAAAAGTTTAGTATGAAACATCTATGTTTCATCGTATCACAGGCAGCGTAAAGTGTTTCGTCGCACAACACGGCAACGTACTCGCGGAGGAGTCCTCCCTGTACGAGGAATAATACGTAGTAATAGCTTCATGCCACGACGAACGGAATGGAATGGATTATCTTGCCCGATGTCGAGTAATGGCCATGAAGGCGCAAATTTGCCTGAAGGCGATTAATGTTGAATGTCCTTAAACGGTGGCGTCACAATAGGTAGACTGAACCGGGTTTTAGAGTGTCATTATGATGCTCTGAATGTAGACTATGTCGAGACTGGGTCGAGCATAGTAGTATTATGTCAGTCGATTTCAGAGTGTCATTACGACGCTTTGAATGTAGACTATGTCGAGACTGGGTCGAGCATAGTATCACTATATCAGCCGACTGGGTACGGCACGACGCGGCGACTGGCGACGGCATACTTGACTGAGTCACGACGAACTGAATGGAATGGAATGGATTGATGGACGTTGAGTGCAGCCGTATATATAGCTGTACACAGAACGTGCATATAGAGTGCGTTCATTGATATTGTGTCACGGAACGTCNTACCTTCAGCAAGGATTTCTTCGTCTCTCGATCACCACAATCATTGTGTAAAGCAATAAGGAGACAACGGCAAGCAGAGACAAGATTTAGTTGTGAGTTTAGGGGGAGGCGGGAATGGGGTTCAACTGCCCTCCCCACCTTGAATAGTACTTGAATTAATTCGAGTAAAATTTACCACTTTCAATTTGAATTCTATAAGAAATATTATTAAAGATCAAATCAAAAAAGTTTTAATGCTGAATTTAAATTATTTTATTTAAATTTTTTTGAACCTTAAGTCGTTTTCCCTAGCCTGTAGTGGTCTGAGCTGTCTCTTATACACATCTAGATGTGTATAAGAGACAGATATATACGTGCATATGCATACGTACATATGCACTCACACACATACATATACACACATGTTTGTAATAATAAACTTGGACTAATATTAAGATGTTATTCCAATCAATCAAATTATCATTATTCAAATAATGGGGTATTACTACACTATATTCTAATGAATTTAAATTTCGTTTGTGCTTCTTTATTCCAGTTTTTAACCCTTTCTTTGTTCGACGTACCTGCTACCTACTATCTTCATTTTGTATTTTGCATACATTATTATTCTAATTATCTTTCTTTAATTATCAAATTATTTCTTTTATTTTTAACAGTTAATATCAATTTATATGTTCAGAATTCAGTTGTTTTCGAATTGATAATATAAACTTGTTGTATGAAAGAGAGAGATAGTGTAAAACTGTGAATATAATGGAAAACCAAGATGAGCTTTTAAGTGCTATTTCGTTATCTCTTGAAACATTTCTTTGCTCATTCTTGAAACATTTCTTTGCTAAATAAGAAACAACTATTTTTTTCTTTGTTTACCGGAACTATTGTCTTCTTTCGTCGTAAATGTGATTATCGCTAACTAGTTTACAAGGTTAGCGAGGGGGAATTCTTTCCCTTGATTCAATTCGTGGGAATCTTCTCTTAACATTTCTGTAATGTCCACGAAAATTCTCGAGTGTATAAAAATTGGAACTGCGTGCAAGCAGCGTTCTAATATTGTCATCCATCAATTGAGAATTGTTTATTTGTATATTTTATGTTGGAGAATACAAATTCGAATTTCATTCCCGACGTTTTCCATTTATTTTCGTCGGACGATGTTCATTTTTAATTAGTTTTCACCTGTTGGTCCATTTATCTCTTCTCATAATACGACGTCTCGAAATATTGTATAAATAGCGTATTGTAATAGTGTATTATCAGAGTGAGTATTACGCGTTTATGTGGCTTCAATTGATTAGAAATGGTCTTGAGATGGTGATACTCTTCCCTTTAGCATGACGGACAAATATAATGAAGAGTGACTGTTAATAAATTTAATAATAAATTTATTGTAAAAGAGCAGTTACAAACTGCGTATGACCACGTGGAGGAAAAAAAAACTAATTTACTCTCCGGAAGCAAGCAAGGGACCATCCCATCAATTCCGATCAAGGGCCCTAAGGCAGAGGCGGATTCAAAAAATTCAGCAAAAATTCCTAGATAAGATAAAAAGTTAGCTGCGAGTTATAATACTAATAGAATGTCAATATGTTTGTAATTTTAAGCAAAAAATTACATACAAGTTATTATCGAACTATAGATTATTCTGAGTATAGTGTTTAAAAATCATAAGAATTGAAATAACACTAAATTCACGATTTATTGTTACAATAGACCCGCCCCTAGACAAAAGCCTAGAGAACCTGTATGATAAATCCGCCTCTACCAGAAGGAAAAACGGAGAAAAACCCGGGCCAGGACTGTGTGTCAGTCTTTTTCACAATTCTACAGTTTAATCTCGAGTATGATGAAATTTTCCACACTTGACTTTCAAAACCGTAGAGGAAGGTGGGTGTAGATGAGAAAACGAATAATGTTCCCCCATCCCTTATTTTCCATCTGCAAAAGCATGATTTAAGTTTGTTATAATTAAATTNAGCTTAGGAATTGAACTTTTATGAGTTGAGTGGGGTTGCGGTAGTGACGATATAGTCCTAAAGTGAGTAACTAAGTTATATCGAATTATTGAACAGTAACATGACATAACTCGTACGGACTAATTCACAATCGGAAAACTCGAGTTATAAAAATGCCAAAATTGATCTGTGTTGATCAAAATGTCAGGAATCTCCTCTTGACATTTTCGCCGACGAGTCACCTTTTCCGAGAGCTTTTTTTGTTGGTTGACGAAGGAAGTACGACATTCGTCCTCGTTCCCCGTGACACCGACTGTGCACTCGTTGTTTTGAACACGCGAGGACATCCGATGGTCGCCTTTGTGGCCTCGTGTTCTGACATCAGACGGACGTGTCGTCCTCAAGGAAAGAACGGCATGGTTTTGTATTTTTCTCCTCGAGTCGCCGTGTTTACACGAATTTGGCGAGGAAGACCGTAATTCCATTCCATTGTAGTTATTGTAAATGGGAAATGTAGCGTGCTATTGAAGCTTGTCTACATGGAAGTAGGAGTTGGGTGGTAGGCTATTGTTAGTAGGTGAGCCGGTTAACTGGGTTTACCAACAAGTTGGCCCACGTGGAGGGGTTAGTAGAAGTGGTTTGTTATTGTTACTATTGTTACAGTTAGTTATTGATTCTAGGGGGNAGGGGTTAGTAGAAGTAGTT
Source organism: Laupala kohalensis (assembly GCA_002313205.1). NCBI lineage: Eukaryota > Metazoa > Arthropoda > Insecta > Orthoptera > Trigonidiidae > Laupala > Laupala kohalensis. The sequence goes on along the minus strand of NNCF01129229.1, from coordinate 252,439 downwards.
TGTTATTGTTACTATTGTTACAGTTATTGATTCTAGGGGGAGGGGAATAGAGGAAGGAGGGTTCGCTTGACAATAGTCAGAGCTATGTGAACTGCGACATTAATGTGAAAAGCTACAAATTTTTCTGGCTCCATTGAGAATTGAACCTGGGATGACTTGGTAAAGAGGAAGAACGCTACCGCTTGAACCACCAGAGAGACCGAAAATGAGGGTTAGGTCAGGATAGAAGAGACCACACGTTCTGCGACTGCCCGCTGTATGAACCGTGGGGAGGAACAAATCACGTGAACAAAATGAGTCAGAAGAAATAATTAATTTGGACATGACATGATAGACGCTGAGACAAGGTATGCGAAATTTCAAGAATATGCGGAAGGAATAAAATAGATTAACGTAGCATAAAAATATTTAGTTTACGTACTTAGGAAAAATTTAATGTCGTGTAAGGAGGCACGACGAAAAATATAATAAATAAAAATAAATAAATAATGGTCTGCACGAATTTTTGAATCATCCTGGGTAATGGTGCTTACGTTAGTTCAAGCGACCAGGCAACTGATTTTGAGTATCAGTTTAGTAATAATATTTTAATAAAACCATTTTGGAAGTTGTAAAGGATCTTGTGGATAAAACACCTTGTGGGATTTTTTAAATTAATTGCCTTGTAATCCATAATGGAATTGATACAAAAATTGTTACAAGAGTCACAAATGTATTATGAAATAGAAGCGTACAAACATTTCCTAACTTTAGTGGAATTGGAAAGGTTATTCAATAAGAACAGGAATAAATCATAGTGAATTGGAACGTGGCAGCCTATATTCGGTAACAAATAGTCTGTAACTAGGAACTACTGTAGGCATACTAAAGACCATTCTTCAAATACATTGTTTGAATATAACAAATAAATAAACTTTATTGTTCAAAACTGGAGGTGCAAACTGCGTATGACCACGTGGGGGGCAATAACCTAAGTTACTCTCCGGAAAAAAGCGAGGGACCATCCCATCAATTCCGATCAAGGGCCCAAGGGCGGAGATACACTCGTAATTCTTATGATAGAAATTATTTAATAAATATGTACAGTAATCATTGATCCTTTTAAAATGAACGAAGATATCATGTTCAATCAAAATTCGAGACCATTAATAACAAAAGTATTAAATGACATTCCCTCGCATGAAAATTCCGCCACCGCCCGAAGGAGAAACAAGAAAAACCCGGGCCAGGATGGAACCACAGAGATAATGTACACAACATGTGTTAAGATTGCGTACGGTTAGAAATAAACTATTATAATTAAAAAGGATTAAAAAACAACATGCATGAAAAAAAGGAATTTAATCAGTATCTAGAGTACTATAACAATGTCGTGATAAAGTATAGGAGGAATGAATATCACTTTTATCTTTCGAAATCATACGGAAAATATTTATTGGGAAACTGAAAATCTCATTACTTTTATTAAAATCAGCAAATTCTTTAACATTACAGAAACAATAGCGCATTAGAAATCTTTTAACTGGGGTTATGATGACATCCAGTTCATTTATATCTTTTATATTTTTGAGGAAAGGAAATATACAAAATTATTCCTGAATGTGTGCTATTTTGACAAAGAGTGATTGACACCCGAAGACGTTGAATATTATACTTATTACAAGTGTATAATTAATTATATAAATAATGTTTCGCACTTTTTAGTACCGCATAATTCATGAATTACTGTTATATTGACATTCTTTTTTGAATAAACACAATGGATAGCATTAATAGCATTAGTTAGGTTTCGTAAATGGCTATGGGATCGTGGAACGCTCTTACTGCTTTAATACTCTGATTTCGACGACGTTCTTTCGGAATTTTTATTTCATCGTCAAATAATAACCAATCTATGGGCTCCATGCGATGGTGATTCGGATTCACAACACCAACCATCGCTGCGAAGATTCCGAAAGAGACTTTGCGAGGGGCACCGTGCCTGGGCTCTTTAGAAAAAGAATATAGAGCTCAATTATTATGACTCATTGTATTCATGGTACTTTCAGTTTCAACGAAAAATTTCAACAAATAAGAAAATAATGCGAAAATGAAAAGAAAACTTAAAATCAGATGAAAATGTAATATTATATGGTGTGCGTTATTATACAATTATAATAAGAAGGGATGCATTAGAGTAGAAGGGAAGATAGTGGGTAGTGAAGTAAAGTGATCCGAGAGAAATTCGTGCTTTAGAAAGGGAGGGAAGGGAAATGTGAAATGAAGTGAACGAAAGGGTGTTCGGGTCATCAATACAATAAAATGTACAATAGGTTTTTATCAATTTTTTAGATGTTTCTGGGTAAACTGTTTTTATATTTAATACTTAAATATTTGTTAAATTATTTTTTAACAGTTTTTAATTTCAGTTGTCTGTAATATGTATTTTTGTATATTTTATTATATTTCCGTATATTCTGTCACCGGGTGAGATCTGCCCATTTGGAGTTAATAAATATTATGGTTATTATAAAATAACCATATTACATTATAAAATACACTATACATTAAACACTACTGACCTTTATAACGGAGGTCGAGCATTATTCATTTCATCCGACTCAAAATAGTCATCGTTGCTACTGTGGGCGAAAGTGGAAAACCTCGATTCAACAAAAAAAACCGATTAAACGTTTCGCAATGATGAGTCGTAGGTGACTTCGTAGATGATGCGTGGCCAAAATTGTTCTCTGTAGCACGCCGGAACGAATCCGTGAATTAGAAGGAAACCTTAAAAGTTTTCGGGAGCTTTTGGAAGAGAATGCTGTTTGTGGAGTTTGCATCATCGCCATATACTTGTAGTTCACCTCTACATTTTTTGAAAGAGGTACCATAACTTCGTTTTCTTATGTGAACAACTATGTACGGTGTCGTCCTTTTAACAGTATCATATATTTATTGCACAGTGTTGGATGATATCGAGAAATCATTTGTCCATTTATTTTTCGTAGATCCGTGGAACGAGCGAATTTGTCCCATTCGCCTTTAATTCGAAAAAGTAAAAAAAAAATGTGTGTTCGCTCTAACCAATTTTAAACTATTTTTTAATGCGTGCAACAAATTTTTCGAGATACTATACGTGCGATGAAATGATTTACATTATTTAAGAAAATAAACTTCTTGTTATATTTCTATTTTTGGATTGGGATGAAACACTTTTTTTCGTGTTGCATTTCTGCGAAGTTTCGCAGGAACCTTCCTTCCACTGCTCGTACACGCATCTAAATTGATCTCTGTGGACTCTGGATGAATGTCACAGTTATATAAGGAAGAAGACGGGTTGGCGTGGGCGGGTCACGTGCGCGAAAAGCCAATGGAAATAAACACCGTCCTCGCTTACGACGTTGTTATATTCTACGTTTCTTACTCATTTAAGCTTAGTCAAATCACCGAGATGTATAATTATTTTCGTTATTGTCATTGTTATAAAACACTAGAATATAAATAATAATGAATAAAAAACATGATTTAATTTCTGTCCATCAGTTAATTATAATGTACAAACAATTTTCGAGAACTCATTTGACTCCTTTGAAATGTACAAGAACGTGTAAAAACATAGCGGCGGAGCACAGCGGTTTCCTGATTTACGCATCTCGCCTCGAAAAAACAACGAAATATCTTTTTCTGATGTCCGGTGACCGATGGATAGAAGTGATGTAAAAAATACTGCGGAAAATTTACTACACATCAAAGTAAACTTCAATCACTTTCATGATTTAAAAGTGGATCTTATTTTGTATTCAAGTGTTTTCTCCATAAGAAGCAATGTATTTCAATTTCAATTAGGTTTGAAATAATTTCATTTAAATGGCCGGTGAAGTATGTTTTTCTAACGTTGACCCACAATAAGTACATGTTACTCTGTTTATTTATGCCGATTTAAGATGATTTAACGCTTTTAATTCTAACTACGCTAGTACTACCTTAAACCAATGTCTAATTTGTTCTGGACGATTATGTCTAATTCGATTATCCATTCGTGATTCCACTTTTAATTACTTCAAGTGTAATTAGTCCTAATGAGGGACGGGTTCAGAACAGATCGCATACGATACTGATAAATGAAGTTAGCATGGAAATTGACGCATAAGGATACAAGACCAGTTTCTCGATTCGATCCAAATAAGCCGTTGGATGAAAAATAAACTTCACGCTTATCACTTTCCTAACCGTCTTCCTTGTGTCGTAGGGGGTCGGAGAGGGAGGATGGTATGGTGTCTCTTTTTTTATGGCAGTGGAATGGTGCCCTTCCCGACGTACTTTCCCGAGGCGGGTGATGAATGATGATTAGTGGAATGAAAGGCAGGGGAAACGGGAGTACCCCGACCGAGAACCGCTGCCATCGCCGCGAATTCTACTTGGGTCAGACCGGGTTTGAACCAGTGTCACCAGAGGTAGAAGGCGAGTACCCTGGGCACTACGGGGGCCACCCTAGCACTCGCATAGTTCAGGAATGAATATTATGGAAAAGGTTATGTGGATCACACATCCATGTTCTGTAGAATGAATTATCTATGTTAATATAATTGAATATGATATGAAATTAACATAATAACCCAAAAATTGTTTAAGAATATCTTACGCAAATTACAGAAGAGAATATATAGCAGTGTCAAGTCAAAGTTCGTTTACATGGAGCTATCCGACACTAAGGGTCTCTAGTGGCAGGAAGAGGAAACAGGAAGAGTGCGACCTGGAAGACAATTCCTTAGGAGGCATCAATACAGGACACGCGCTTCAACGAAATGCATATTGATTATTATAATATATCAATTTTTGTAGAAAATGTGTATTCAAGGTGACCTTGAGAACCTTAATGGATTATTTTCAGGAGCGATTATTCCGATTATAGAGCGTCGGAATTTGCCGATGATAATATTTATAGATATGTAATATCAAGAATACTTAAGTTGTATACCCAGTTCATTCAACTCTTCGTAATCCTTACCTGACAGTAGTCCAAAGATAATTCAAATAATCATTGAAGCAATCAAGCTGCTCTCGAGTGTTATCACATTATATCGATTACGAAACTGCAATTCTGTTTCTTGCATTTTCTTTGAAAAATCCTCTTTTAGAAATTAATAGTGAGGATGAATTAATGGTAAATACAAGTAATACACAATTTTTAAAAATATGCCGGATATTATTTATTATATTTTGTAATTATTATTAAAAGTAAGATATTATATTTAGTACCAGGTCTAGGATTTTTGGAGGGGAAGGGTCTTGGGCCTGGGTGTATAGAGAGTTTGGAAAATGTTGTTGCAAAATGACTCAATTTTAAGGCGATTTTGTAAACATATCTATTAACTGCGACAAGATATGGACCTACGTAGCGAATATAATTTATTATTTTACAAAATACAAGGAATATTTATTTATCATTCATATGGGGTGGGGGCTTCAGCCCGCAATATCCCAACTTAAATCCCCTACAGATTATACTTAATATTAAGTAGAACCTAAAATATATTTAATGGGATGTTTTATAATTTGTTTTCAGTTCAGTGGATGCATTTCTTATAGATAAATTATTATTGATTGTTAACTGTCTTTAAATAATTGACAGATTATTGTGGTTCTTAAATTACAGTAACTGAATTAAGTCGATGTATTGTAATGAATAATTAATTCCTTACTTTCATTACGTTTATTCTGAATATTATTAAAAGAAGAAGATTTAAAAAAAGTTTCGCCCCCGAGTGAGAGCGGTTCGGAAGTGGAATGGGAAGACTTGTTCTTTAGGGGTTCGGGCCCTGGGTTTCTTTGAATAGGGTCATAAAATATCGATCTAGTGTCTTGACATGCTGCGCAGTTACATTGCGGGGACTGAAGAGTGAGGGAAAGAAAATTAAATAGCTGTGTAGAAATTGTCTAGGTATGTTGTCACTAGAGGAACAGAGGGAAAATTACTGTAGAAATTCGGGAAGAAGGTGTGGGCTAGTTTTGGTGAGTGATCGGGGAACACGTGCAGAGTTATAGAAAAAATAGGGAGAGTTGTCCACGGAAAGAATTAGGGTCCGTTGTAGAGTGCCTCTCGTCATACGAAAAATTCCATTAGCAAAACTGATGAGCGACGGAGGTCGTAGGGACGAACTCGTAGGAAGCAGGGGGCGAAGGAATAAGTTTTGACCGTAGAGCCACGAAACTCACGGTTCAACAATAAAAGATAAGTGACGAAGGGCAAACAAAATGGAGGGCCAGAAAGAACTGCGTAGAAAAAGCGGTTTGGAATGAAAAAAGTGTTAGTAATATGTGACAGACACATTAAAATAAAGTGTCGTTGTCAAGAACGAAAGGGAATGAAGTTAGCTTTCTAAAATTAAATATTGCCTTGTGGAGAGATGAGGGTCACGAATCTGCGAAGTGTCTCAGAAGGGGCTCGGAAGGAAAATACTAGAGTTCGGAGACAGGGAAGCATTATATTAATCAAACCTTGCTATTGGCCGTAAAGGGATATACGTCATACCAAAATAACCAATAAAAGATGCTCCACGTGGAGTGTAAATAGTGATTATTGACCGAAGAAAACAAATGACGTCATTGAAGGAGGAGTTTTTTTCTCAAAGATTTGGGCAGCTAAGTGGGAAGTTATTACTTAAGCGGGGAACAACGTCGTTCTGCACTTAGAGATTCAGAGAGGCAGATAAGGGAGATTCAGATTATTCATATTCAATTCATTCAGTGGCCATGTTCGTTGATGACTGATCGTTCATTATTATAAGTCAGCAGACTGACTTAGACTTTGATGAGAAAGAGTCTTGGGAGTTTTATTTGATGTGACTAGGAGATCATTAATTGATCATTTATGAGTTTACTGCAGCCGGTGTACCACGAACTACTTCAATTAGAGTTCGAGCAAGTTATCCGTAACTTTTAATCAGTCGGCTTGAGTGTCGTCCGATCTTCGGTGAAAGTTATCTTGTGAACATTTTTACCGAGAAGTAAATGGCCATGAACTATTATAAACGGCTTTAAGTCGCGATGTCTGCGTGAAATTGAGCTGTTTAATGACGAAAACGGTATCTCCTACGTTACGTGGAGGGTCATCTTGTTCCGGTAGAGGTGAATGGGCGAACGGTACCTGCTGTGCGGAGCGGCGAATGGTCTGGTGATAACGAGTTTCCTTAAGGAACTAGCCGCCCCCACCTCGTTTTGGCAACTGGTGATCCAGCTTTAAATAAAAACATTAAGGTAAATTGCATGACTGACTGCGTCCAGTGCATCGTCCATTGCGTAAAGTGCCAGTGTACTTAACTAAGTGAGTGTGATGGCGCCAAACACTCTTGTGGCGCTTACGAATGTTCATTAACAAAATCACCAAGGACAAATTGTTATTGCAAATGTACCATTTTTAAATTGACTATTGGATGGAATAGTTTACCAACCAGTCTTGTTGCTTGAGGGGAAAATGAAGCAAATGTAATGTCTTATGATATTGTGATTTTTGGGGGATTGGAATGGGAATGTGCAGGGAAAATATTTGCAGGGGCAGTGTCAGCGTGTAATAATGAAGTGTAACTTTAATGTAATAAATAATTAAACCAATTTTATC
>NNCF01129229.1:201498-244526 GCA_002313205.1 Laupala kohalensis | reverse complement strand
GTGTGAGGTTCTGTCAACGGATAGGAATTCTACCGAACGATTCCTGAACGATTCTCTCCTTGTGGCGAAGAGTGGTAGCACAGCTAATTTCCTTTCCGGAATGTCGTTCCGGTGCGTTCCGAAGCGACGATGTGTGTGGGACGTGATGGCTTAATCGCATCTGTTGGCGAGGCAGCGGCGACGATGGGCAGTTGAGTCCGCGTGATCTCCCCTCCACCCCCCTGCCACCCCCACCCTCGGCACATATGCGCCTGAACCGCGACGACCTCACGTTCCTCTTCTTCAGCGTGTTCACTAGTTGTCTTCTTTCGCGGAAGGAAGCACAGGACGCGGCTCTTGTGCGCAAGAGGAAGCACAGAGTGATCGCCTCACAGGGAATATGGGTGAGTGCAATTATGCATCACTTCATTCAATTCTAGAAGACATAATCACAAATCATAATGACTACATAAGAATACACTTTGTGCGCTTTCGGTTTGCTCCTCAAAATAATAGTTCCGCCAGAATAGACTTGGATCTATTTTGATGCTATTCGTATGAACGAGATTGGGTAAAAATTGGTTAGATAAAAAAAATTGATAGGATAGTTCCTTGTAATACCAAATGATAAGTCGCAAAACATGTTTCTCCAATTTTTTTTCTTCATCAGTATTAGCTAATTAATCACCCGAAAATCGAAATTTAATTCCGAATAAACTTCTGAGAATATAATCTCAGATTTCTTTGATTAAACATTGATTGGATAACAAAAAACTTTATTGAGTTTGTCCTGTAAAACGTTGGAATCAAATCCATTTTTGAGGATGCGATGGAGATTCACTTTTTTTTTAATCAAGAGAAATAAATAAATGACGACTGACGGGCGAATACGATGTATCTTCGGATACTGAAAGAGCCCAAAATATATCCTACTACAATTAACATCCATTATATTATCAAATTAAATAAATAATTCAAGACTTACGACCTTTAACGGACGAACAGAATATTAAACAACAATATACAGCAACATAAAGTCGACACGTAGTGAGCTTTTAAATCTCAAAATATTTTGTGCTCGTCCGTTAAATGTTGAATTATTTATTTAATTTCACGAAATGTAATTAATGGTAATAAAGTCGTGTTTTATTTATTTACATAAAAAAGAATTTCTCTGGATTATATTCTTCAGTGCAAAAAAATGTACGTTGAAATTTCAAACCAATTATTTCCGATTTATTATTTTATTACTCTTGAGTCAATTACACTTTATTTATACGTGAATTTATTTTTGTTAACAATTTGAAAAGGGCAATAAACATATTTATTGCGTCATTTTGGATACGTGGTAAATATTTTAGTCCAGGATTTTGGTGTCTTGAGATCTACAAAATTTTATTTTTAAGAGCACAAATTAATCGCACTGAAAATGAATATTTCAATAAACTTATTAATTCATGAAAAATAAAAATAAATATTGATTAAGACTGATGTATGTGTAAAAAATACGGAAATCCATCATGTCACCATGCTTTAAATATTGATTTTACATTTGCTCGTGGAGAACAGATATTTCGAGTTGAAAAAAAAAGTCAGAAAAAAGATTTCATGCCACGAGAATGTCGTGCTGGAAGTGAATGTTGTACAAGCTGACCAGATAGGAAGTTTTAATTAGAAATTCCTTATCAAGATTTATGCGGGGGAAAACATCCCACATACGTCCTCGCGACGAAATACTTTGGCGTTAAACAGAACATCCAGAACAAAATCCTTAAACATTATTTGTGTCAGTAATACTTTTGTTTTTTTACTTTATTAAGTATCCTATTATCAGAAATTCAAAACGAAAAAAAATCAATGCACAGTGATCTGTTTTTGAGGATGTGAAAGTTAAGATTTTGGTTTAAGAACGAGCCAATTGTCAATATATAAATTATACTAGATAGAAAATTTAACATTGATCAAAACGCAAATTGATAATAATTATTATTATTATAATTATAACGCGTGGTCTTTTTTGGAGAACTGTGTCCAGGATGATTTGTTCCTGAAGTGCCCGTTGACGAACCGTGTCGTGTATGAAAAAGTGTTTGTTGATTGAATCAACTTTGTTTCCCTTTGTTTCCCTGTTTGAATCAACTTTACTTCGGTTTCTATAGATCAACAAAAATCACATTTGGTGTATTTTGGAGTGAAGCGCCATTGCACTTATTTTCGTTTGACATGCTACTTTCTTTCTTATAAAATTCTTTTTTAATTATAATGTGAATTACAAATTTGGTGTTTTACGGGTAGAATAGTAAGTAAAATACACCGCGTCCGAAAAATAAAGACAAAATGATGGATATAAGTATTAATAAGATATTCAATTACAAGATGATAGGGCGATCCCTAATGTAGTGGTTAGTGAGCTCGGATTTCGGTGGTGTTTGCAGAAGTGGACGGACGATCGACGTAGTGTTTGCAGAAGTGGACGAAGTGAGTCTGCGGGAGTTTTCGGGATCCACCTGCCTTTCGTTACACCAGAACAATCACTCATTACCATTCGCCCTTATGCCTTTCATACATCACCCGCCTCGGAGAGGTGCGAAAGGATGAGCAACTGACACCCTCACATACCCCAATCACGTGAGATATGAGGCCTCCTTCATTCTCCATTTCCGACTCCTTGAATTATGAGGAAAAGGAAATGAAATCAAATACTTAAAAAATTGCAGTAATATACCATGATGCCAATACAAAATAAAAAATATTACATTTTCAAAAACATGGGCTGTTCCTTTAATGTATTCATTTATTCTTTCCTGTCTGGTTTCCATCCGCATAAACTACATGACAAGGCGTGATATTACATCTTTGGACCGTACTCTTTCCTCTTTTAATTTATTGTGTTTTCCTATTACTTACATCTTTCCTTCTTTTCTGTATAACCGTGAATCTGTTTTCTACTTAATCATCCTTTTGTGGACAAAGCCACTTAACGTCCGACTTGTTATTGGGGTATCCCGTCCCTCAGGAGAAGTGACGTACCTCCACTTCAAATAATCCGCAATTTCTCTCATTTCATGTACCTATCACTGCAGTATCTCTTTTCCAAACCGGATTCAAATATTGATTCCTCAGCTACAAATTCGTAGATTATCGTCAGCTTGATAGTAATCCTCCACTTCCATATTTTCCTCCTCGGTAAGAACGTTTTCGTACTATATTTATGGTGCAGAGGTGTTTCTGCGAAGTCTGCCGACCTTACCCCTTGCATTGAAAGCGGATTTTTCTGGGGGTTATTTAGAACTTGTGAAATAAGAAGTTTGTGGAGGTCAGTAATCACTATATTTATGATGTCGCTGTCTCAGTTGACGATCAGGCAGCTCGCAGTTGTGGCTACACTTACCTTTCTTGTCGTTGGCCATTTCTCAGTTAGAATTTGTTGCTCTGCAATTTTTCTCACAGATGTTCTCGTGATTTGTTGACGTAGAAATGTTTTCCCGATCTTCCTCAATCCATATCTATACGATTCAAATCGCTTCAAACGCTCATGACGCTGCATAGAGTCGTCTATAAAGGCTTGTTGAAATGACAAAGCTTTTCTATTTTTCACATCACTCAGCTCCGTCCAGTCTTTTATCTTCAGATCTCGAAGTAATGGAATAACTGTGCATGTACGCTTCGGCAGTTCAATATCGCCAAATAATGAAAAGGTCGTTTTTTACCATCTTGGGGTCCTGGACTATTTGTCCATATGAGACCCTATACGAAACTTACAAGGGAACTTGCAACAAGTGCAGGTTGAAAGTGGTCCTGATTTTCTTTTTATACTGAGACATATTGACTCGATGTATGTCAAGTCAAAATATTAACGATGATGGCGTACTAGAAGATACTGAAGAAAAAAAATCGAAAATTTGCCAACTTTTGGCGTTGTCTTTCCTCTTACACATTGGACAATGATGAGGAAAGACAACCCTTTTCAGGACAGGCTGAAATGGTAGCTGTAGTTAAAGGTCACCGTCTGCTGCCAACAGCTTCACATTGCGCACCGTGATATCACCTCAGTATTCTCCGATACTGAATCCCATTAATATTACAAAATACGAATATCTATCACTTTATAATTAAGAACTTAAACACATTTGTAAGACCTTAATAATTACAAATTTTTTATGTCTATGTTTTAGGTGTTGATATGTAGAAATTTTTAAAATAATATTGTAGCATTTAATTTCAGTACAAAAAACGAGACTTAAGCAAAACGAAACACATATTGTTAATTGTTAATTTTTTTAAATTAAAATGTTTCAGGTGATCAATGAATAGGCATTTTCTACAAGGAAATTCATGAGCGAACACAAACTAGAAATTCATACAAATAAGCACGAAATAATATTTAAAAACGGGTGAATTTGAGTGATACCGAAAATAATTTATTCTCTTGTATCTGCCAAAACAAAAAAAGTTCATACGAATTGTGATGCATCCTTTCTTTTCCTCCTATTCGTTACTTATATTACGATCATTTCGAATGTAACGTTTGGCACTATCAATATTGAAATATAATATACATTATTAAACATTTTACTTGAATTCCTCTACGATAGCGAAAGAAAACTTGAACATGAATAACGTTCTTAGTTAAACCTGCAAACATAGTTTTACTATTTGACGTGACTAAATCAGCTCTTCCTTTTCTTAAAAGTGCGGGATAAAGCATTGTTCGTTTGAATTGTCATATCTTCCCTGAATGGCGAAGATACCTAGAAGTTGGCTCAGCCACGTGATTCGGTTGTCGATTCTCGTTCGCCTCGTAGGGTTGTTTAAGACTCACAAAAATGGTTCTTCCGCGTGCGAAAAGAATCTGTTTTCTAAATTTTTTCTAGTACCTTCCAATGTGCCCTCGTCGCTAATATTTTGATAGAATACTCTTACAGTCAATATGTTTATGTACTCAAAAAGACAGAACCACTTTCGACCTGCGTTTGTTGACAGTTCCCTTGTTATATCGATTAATCGGAATTTTGGTTTTCACAAAAAATATTATTTAAAATGAAATCACTGCAACATAATAAAGAAATAAATTGCAATTGGATTTACCTTTATTGATAAATTATTTGCTATGTTGAAATATTTGTATATATTTTATTTTATTCCTTGCGTATTAGAAATATTTTCTGTGCTATATAAAATCTGTTAATTTATGAAATAAAATATTTGTTGAAAAGTATTTATTAAAAATGTAGAACCAATTTTTTAAATACTTTTTATTTTTGACACTCCAAAACTTGTGCCGCGTAATATTCTTGTCTCATTGCATAAGAGCACTTTGCTCCTGAAATGAGATTACAGATGAGTCATAGAAGGATTTGCGAGTGATGGGTCATGTGCATTGGCGAAGGACATGAACAGTTTTCGTTCTTCCGATCAAATATATTTTGGAAAGTTTTCTGATTTATCTACTTTATAATGTTTTACTTCACACCATTTTCCTAGAAAAATTGAAAAAGTTACGAAGTGAGATAATACATGAACCGGCATATTTCTTATCAAGTTATTCACCTACACGTGGAATGAATGAGTGTTTCTCCAGATCCTCGTTCATTCGAACTAACTGGGACCAGCTGTGACACGGATAATCCGAAAAAATGACAAGTAAGCAGAAAAAACATGTAAACACTTGCCTGGTATTCTTTATGAAAATTATCCAAGTAAAATATTTACAAAGAACTCAGAATTGAAAAAAAAATCCCTTGTTGGTGCTGAGTCATTAAACAAAGATGCTAAGGGGTTACACATCTCCCACCAATCACAACTAAACCCTTCTGAGTACAAACAATTTTTTTTAAAAATATCAATTGCTGTACTACAGAGTAGTAATATTTAAGCCAAGGAACAGTATATTAAATTTAGGAAATAACGCAATTCATAATGTATTAATAATTCTTGTTAGTTTATTGTCATCCAAGTGGTCATACGCAGATTGTAACTGTTTTTTTACACTAAAGTTTATTATTATTATTTTCTTATTTTATATCATGGCCCGTGTCTTTCTCCACTTGTGCTCTGGGTAGAAGCGGATTCATGTGTACTCCCACTAGGCTGGAACCTAGGGTTTGTTGTGTCGTTAATATTAATGTTATTATTAATCCCGAATTTTCAGTGATTTTAATAGTTACCATTTATTTTTGGGAAGATGAATTGATAAAATAACATATTTGTTAAATAACTTCTTTTATAAATATTAAATCCTCCACTGCCTTTGGACCCTTGATCGGAATTTATGAGATGGTTCCTTGCTCGCTTCCTGTGAGTAAATTAATTAGTCCCCACATGGTCATATGCAGTATGCAACAGTTTTTTTGTATAATAATTTATAAAAATTCCAGCAGTTATATATAGTTTGTTTCAAAACTGGAAAGAAAAGAATCGTATATATATGTTTCGGTTCCCGAACCCGTTCCGTAACTGAACTCCCGTTTTCACTCTGTGTCCGTTTTTGAAGCATCGTAAATGCACAATCATCCCCCCCTCCGACGCGACGTGCCGTTCTCAATAGACAAAGACTTATCTGTGTTCTACGCATGGAAAGAGCAGTGAGTGCGTTGTGTAAGGACGAGCGGAATATTTGCTCTCGCGATATCCAGTATCACGGAGTGCTCTGATGCATACACTGATGCAGAAACACGTGTATGTGTGCGTGCGGACCAGTGTGTGAATGGAGCGTTACGCAATCCCCGGGGGTTGGGGTGGGGTTCGGCTTGTGAATCATGATCTCTTGGCGAGACAACCCACGTACTCGCTTCACATCACGACGACTTCGGTTTCTAACCTCTACAACGCACATATGAGAAAACAGGTTATGGTGTGAGATGGAAATCGCTTCAGACTATTTTCAGTTCTTACTATTTCTCAAAGATTAAGTCCTACGATCTGTTAGACGGTGTTTGGCTTGGTTTGTGATCTTTTGACCTACCGTATTCTTCTTCCCTTTAAAATCCGGGTGGCGATGGATTCAGGTTTTTATTTTAGGGAGAGCGGTCCGATCTCCGGGGCTTCTGAGGATACAGAAAGTTTTGGAAAATTTGGTTCTAATGATACCATCAGACGATACTGTTAAAATATTTGTTGTTAGTGTTATTATTATTATTATTATTTTGATGTAGCGGGTTTCATTTCACAGCTCTAAATGTGTTCTAGCTGGTTGAAATTTCTAATCCCAGGTCGCTACCTGCTCTCTAAAGAATCAGAAGCACTTTCTTAAAATGTGGATTTAAAAAGAGCGATCTCGTGTATTTCCCATTCTCTTGGTTTGCCTGGGATGGAATCTAAATGCTTCTTTAAATTTAGAGAGGTTTGGGACGATTTGAGAAACTCCTTTACCTGTCCATTTGGAACAATAAGACCCTTCTTAACCACACAGGTGTTCATTTTACCCAGTCCCTACTTGAAAATCAAGAACATGTTTGAGAGCTTCGAGTAGTCACTCTTTATTAGACTTTGTATTTTGATGTAAATGTCGCAGCCCGATTATGTGTGAAACATTCATTCAGTTAAATGGCTGAAGATTTTCAGCTTTCTTATTAAGTGCTTGACCTTCGCTTCCAGTTAATAAATGGACTACTTTTTTATTATTATTTACATTTTAAAAAGAGGCTGACTTTAGGCGGCCGGATAATCGAAAAGATAATTTTCGGCTACTCTATAAGATTGATTACATTGACTGGAATATATTTAGAATAAAGGTAACAATTTTATAATATTGGCTTTAATTTTTAAGAAAAAACATGTTATATGTTAAAACTGCAATCCAGGATTGTAAAAATCTATAGCACTCTCTACAATTGAAAAAATATGGCAAATTTTCAATACAAATTTTCGTAAATGTCTACCAAACATTTTATGAATTTTTCACATCATTTAGTTACGATATCAATTTTAAACAGTTAATTTTTTTAAATGTAAATAAAGATCCAGATCTTGTTCCAAAGGTACCAAAACAAGTACCAATTTCATTAATATGAAGTTTCTTCTTTTCTTGTAAACAATTTACAATAATTGTACGCTTCTAACCCTTAGATGGAGCACTTATTTTTATTGTCTTTATCTTTTAAACATATATCTTTCGATAGCCTTTCTCCTCGGCGCGTTTGACATGATTCTCGAAGCCATGATAGTTATTCTCACTAATAAATAAATAAATGCTTATTAATGAAATTAGTATATATGTATGAAATAATGATAACAATAAAGTTATTTAATTACATGCGTGTATTCAATAGGCATGTGTCTAATACATTGTTTTAGAGAGTATGTATGATAATTCTCAAATACGAATGAGCCTTTGTGGGTAATATAAATAAGGCACGAAATAGAGAAAAAAGTATTTTTGAAGTTAAGTCAAAAGGTATTCAATCCAGAAAGAATAATATGGTTTTCGATGTATTTAAAATCATTAGTTGTCATGATGTTAACAGCATTTGGTTGGTTTTCTTGCTTTCCTCTTGATAGCATTTGACACGTGCTTCATAAATAAATAAATTTATTGTCAAAAAAGCAGTACAAACTGCGCATGAACACGTGGAGGACAATAAACTAATTTACTTGCAAGTTATAACTCTCTCAGGCATTGGTTCAAGGTTGTGGGTGCCTTCCGAAAGAGAAAAAATTGTTTATCTGACCAATGATAAAAATCTACTCTGTACAAGAGTTTCTAGTACATGTCCTGCCATGTTACTCGGAAGAAATGACGCGACGGTAGAATTTATACTGAAAGTCTTTTTGCGCTAAATTTAAATTTCCCATTTTACTGAGTATCGTATAAATAACATTTTCACCCATGTTGAACACTCGCATTAAATCATCACAACTAAAACCTATCGATATTGAAATTTCTTTAAACTATATAGGAATATTTTAACCGCCCAATGAGACACACTAAGTAACCCATGAAGACAACTGGCGCCCCGATGTAGCTCTCGAGAGGGTGGCAAAGTATGGGTAATGTGGATTTGGAATTTCCGGAGTCGCCCTTTAGGCAAACAAGAGAGTTTCCCAATTCTTGTCTAGGGATTACTAGACCCTTTTCCTACCTATTCTCCCGGTCAAAATAGTTTCTCAATTCGAGTTATCCTTTTATGATGACAGGCATAATCATTGTATTAATATTTTATTTATTATTATTATTATTATTTTCTTACAGTTTCACAGCTTTCTCTGGAACAATTTTACTTAGGTCCGAGTCCAGTCGAGACGTCAGTTGACATAGTTAAAAAAGAGTACAATAGTGATGAAGTAGTGAATGTAATACTTTAGATGCAATCTAAAATAGTTCCTCATTGTCTTCCACGGGTTTCCACATAATGAAAACACCCGTACCTTATCCGGGATTCGAACACTTAAGGGGAGACTTCCATCTCAAACCGATTGATCCGCCAGATCTGTAAATTTTATATTTTAACTATCCCATTCTAATAATAGGTCTTCATGCTTAAGATAATTTATTCCTTTACAAAATACGATATTCATTTTTGTTATTTGATGGAGGGGGGAGAGCTAAAGATCAAAAGCTGCTAAATTCATCACAGGGTCCGTTCTGAATCCTATCAGAATCCTCACAGAACGTTCTTTCCGAAACATTTCTTTTCTCCTCGCCGAATTTGCCTCAGCATCTTCACTTCTTCTTAGAGATCATTGGTGAGAATGTAAACGATTCTGGAAAACAAAGTAGCTTACTTGATTCCACGTAATTCTACGTAGTTTTTACTGATGTTTTGGCACTAAATTATTTATTTATTTATTGTGGCTCTAATTTTCGCGATAAATAAGATATAGTAAATTACGTCGTACATACATACCTATATACATCTTTTTAAGTAGACAAGGTTTTTATGTAGATTGTCTACGTTTCGTCCACAATTTGGGTCATCGTCATGTGAATGTACTTGTAAGTCTTCGTACGCACATTGTTGTGACGAAATATTGTCAATATAAATATGAACATTGTTCCCCTAGACGATCGTATAAAATATTAAAATATTACTGTGGCAATAAACGACGTTACAAACAAACTATTACAATGGAGATAAACAAAATTACGACGTAAATTCATCCTCAGCAGTCTGCCTCTGCTTTGTGATGTGGACGCCTTATTTCTTTGTCACACCCAGATGGAAAAGGTACGCTCTTGGAATAGATAGCGCTCTAACGCCGGATCCACCAAAATAGTTTTAAGCATCATCTCGTAGTGGTTGGAGCGTGAATTCGGATCTACCTGCTTACTCCACCTCCCTCTATCTCGTCTTATCATCCCCTTATCGGTGCGTCTTTTTCAACGGTACTAAGAGCTAATGGATAAGATATCATCGTGAATACTTGCAAATACGTGGTTTTATTTATTGTTTAAAACCCTAAACCAAAGAGCTTCTTGGGAGAAGAGCTGAAATTCATATTCGCTTAAATTTTCCCAAGTTTCCATTAAAACAAACAAATTTTGTTTGTGCAACATCATGTATCGTGATCTTGTTATCTATTTATATCTTCACTCGTGGGCGACCCGTGGCGTAGTGCCTGGCGTACTCGCCTTCTACTTGTGGTGACGCTGGTTCAAACCCTGTTTGATCCAAGTAGAATTCGCGGTGGTGGACGAAGCGGGTTCGCGGCGGGTTTTCTCGGCCATTCATTCCACAACAACATTTACTCATCGTCATTTCACCTCATTGGCATGTCATTCTTGTCATCCCCGTTGTGAGGCGGTGGGCGTGTGCATACTGGTCTTCTACTGGTTATTTATCAGTATTCTGTCGGGGTGATTGATTTCTCTACTTCACAGGTTTGAACTGCGTGTTCCATAAAGAAATCCCCTTCAAAATAAATAAAGTTTGTAGTCAGGAGTGGACGAGTTTCATTCAATTAAATTGGAGCAGAAACTAAGTGCTCGTAGAAAGAAAAACCTATAACATGAAGAATATCTGGTGTCAACAACAGTAGGATGCGCTAGATCGTCTACAATTCCTGTGAATTAGTGTCTATACAGTTGCCTGCAGCACTCACGAAATGGCGTAACTGAAGTCTTCAGGGGTTTCACTGCACAAAGTTCAATCTCCGTAGCGGTGTAGTGTAATGAAACACAATGTTCATAAACTGCAGCAATCAAACTTAGTCGTTTGACTGCGCTCCGGGCCGTGGTGCGAGGAGAAGTTTTCCTCAAGCGTCGCCGGTCGTAAAAATGAGCTGGCCTGGGGAAAGGCGTCACAGAGGTGTGTTCGGAGGAGCGGCTTGTATCAACCGACCCCTGGCTTGTGATCAACAAAATAATTTCACCTTGGTGACCTTATTTGGTGGCGGATTGGTGGATAGAATCCTCTGTTAACTTTCTGGACTATTCCTAACATTATTCGTGATTCGTCGAAAGGGTCAATTAGGAATGCGTAAAAGTTATTAGCATCTGTCTGGCTTATATCAACAACTGTTCATTTGTCATGCTTTCTTTCGTGAAATATATGCGTAGTGTCTTCCGTATGATAACATGTACTAGTTATTCCAGTGTTCTGAGTGATAATATGTAGCAGTTTAGGTATGTTGCTACATCAGTATAGCATTGAAATTCGTTACTAATGTTCAAAACGTGTTTGTTTCGGGATGGTGGGATAAAGGCGACCCCTCTAAGCCCTGCCCTTTAGTCCACTCTTTGATTTCAAATGAGCAAATTATTCCTTTGAATCGCAGAGTAAAGAAGGATATACTGCGAAGTACATTTTGTGAAATGACAGATTATAGGATTTGAAAATGTGCTTTGTAGTTCAAATTATGTGTTGTAAACTCACACGTTTCCCGCTACGTATATTTTGAAAATGCTTATTCCCAGTTGTTATGCTTTGCACTTTGGAACCACTCAACACAGAATATCCAAAAGGGAATGTAATCCCCGCTCGAATCATATAAACCTCTGTTTCCTTTGTGTTTACACATATGAAAAAGCGGTGTTTGTTGAAACTAGAAGTGACTGGTTTTATTAGAACCCTATGCCCAAAAGAACCAAGCCGTTTATGGAATATTTGTGAATAGTGCTCGTCCATAAGTTTCTTTTTCATTTATAAATAATTCCATGAAACATTTCATGATCCATGAAACAAAAGTTAAATAATGAAAATTTGTCAATTTTTAAAATCGTCGTAGTACTTGATAATAAACGTTACTTTTGTTATTAATTATCTCGAAGTTTTACTGCACATAATATCTACGATTAATTTTGGAGTAACAAACGTATACGGAACGTATTTATTAACTAATTTTTCTCATTAGTATTCAGTCGTCCACTGCACTTGGGTCCTTGATCGGAATTGATGGAATGGTGCCTTGCTTATTTCCGGAGAGTAATAAGTTTGGTCACACCCAGTTTGCAACGGTTTGTTAACAATAAAGTTTTCCTAACACAAAATATGATTAATGCATGCTTATTTTTTATTTGTGTTATTTATTATAGTTAAATTTTTAATCTGAACTCAATATCCGCACGGTCTCTGAAGCCCCATTCTGTCCCGGGTGTTACTTCGGATACTTTCATTGAAATAGATGCGATTTTTCCTATTTTTCCTTCCACAGAATGAATTGTCATTGCCCTCCACGTAACCACGCGCTGTTTTTATACCTTACTTATTTTGAAAGTAAATTGATTTCTGTTATGACACCATCTTATCGTGGCGTGATGAAAGTGATTATTCTCCACGTGCGACGGCGTCTGTTTCGTGATTTATGCTATCTGTGTCCTTGAGATTAAGACGCCTTAATCAGTGACACGTGTGTAAATAAACAATTGAGTTTCTTAATGCGAATTGAGAGGACATTAGCTTCTGTATATCTCGTAGGTCAGGAGTCTCCAAAATACGGACCGTGTGCTGTATCTCACTGTTCGGGTGTTCAATACGCAGATTTTGCAAAATATTCAAAATAATTGAATAACAAAAGAATACTTTCTTTGACGAAACATTGCTCAGAAAAAATGTGCATATTGTTTTCGGCTTCTGATTGGTGTATCCCATAGAAACACATTCAGACACTAATGTCTGACTCAGTTGTACAACTTACTTGCAGAAGAAAGTTTGATTTGAAATGTAATACATTTTCTGCAACACTTTTGAGAGTACATCATTTAACTTTCTTGCACTAAATAGTTCTTTAGTCAATTTTGTTGATGCTTTATTTCAGCGGATGGGGTTAATATGTTCGTGAAATTATTTAAATATTCTTTGTTTTTAATAATTTATTATGGCATCCTATAAAATTTTTTTTTTTTTAAGTAGATTCTGTGCGAAGCTTTTGCACCAGTATTTTCTTATGAAATCTCGCACTTTCTTTCTGTAGAGGTACGTAAGTATATTTGGGTAGATTACACTCTTGAAGGTAGATTACGTTTTGGAATTAATGTTGCGGATATTGTCTTTGGTACTTTGGTACTCTATTGTTTTCTCTGTTCGACACTGCAATGACACTGACTTGGAGTTATGGGGTTCCATTCATTCGGTCAATTAATGTAATGTCTAGACAATTCTAGTGGATGAATTTATCAGTGAGGATTCTTTAACAAAATATAGTGTATTAGTTTGATCTCCAAGACTGTCTCTTAGTTAATAGTTGTAATCCTGTCTTTGGAAAGGAAAATCAATCATGTTTGAATTTAATAGCATTTTAATGAAATGGTGCAGCCGCGCTACCGGCGTTGTCTTGCCTCTGAAGCGAAAATTCGACCTACGCTACTCCTGTCGAGTTGGTTCGTTGGATTAACAAGAAAAAAGAAGTCTGGGAAACGCTGGGTAATCAGGAAGTACTTTTTTAAATACGGACTGTCACGTAGGCATTTGTTTATGACGAATGTTAATTTGTTAGTAATAAAGTAGTTTGTATTAAAGACGTTGAGAAATACAACAAAGAACAACAACAAAAAACCCAGTTCTAAACGAGTTCATGTTAATTACTTAATTCGGTATACTGAACAATAGATTAAATATCTCAATTTGTACCACGAAATTAAATAGTCCGTAGAACATAGGTCTTTAAACAACACTCTTTGTTTTGAAGACATTTTCTTAATATTCATAAAAATGATAATTTTTTTATCTGTGTTGTACACCGTTGTCTTGTTTATTACTCATATCATCAGGGTGATAAGGTTTTCCGATTGTGGGGATTACTTCTGAACCTAGTTAGTCGGTACAAACAAGGTTGTAAATCTCACAATTATTTCCTAAATTCTTGAACACGTTTCCAATAACGTCTTGCATTTTCCCGCATTCTTCACAATACGTTTTATCTTCATTCGTCATTCGTCAAGATCATTATCCTATCATCAGCAGCGTGTCTCATCTTTTCTCTCTTTTCATCTAAACTTCTTCCATCGTCTTGTCTCCATATACTAAGTGTCTGTATAGAAAGATATTTCACGAAACCAAGTGAATGGTTGTAACTGCGTCATTAAGTTAATTAAAAAGCAATGTATAATTGCATGATAAATAAATAAATAAATAAATTTATNATAAAAAGAGTATAGGGCCGAGAATTGATCCTTGGGGTACTCCGCAAGTAAGTGGCTTTGTTTCTGAAAGACAACGCTGAAGTATTTTATTTTTAGTATAGGATATTTCTACTTGTTGATATATTCTTATTTTCGTATCGATGGGTACCCCTAACTTCCATCGTTATCTGAATTCGTCTAGTGGACGTATTATCATTGGACCTTCATCCTTTGTGCATGTGATCCCTTAGAAAGTGGCGAATGTGCATTAAGATTTTATTAAGGCGAGCAGAGACATGTTCCGCCAAATATCGAAAACATTTGAGTATAAATAAAAACCCCTTATGTTGTTGTAAAACTGATAAAAGTTGTTGGAAAATTGAATTGAAGTCTGTTAGGTACCACTCTACTACATAAATCTATGATACTTTGTAAAACATATTTTCGAATAGGTTTCTCTATTTGCCATTTTGTTTTCTGGTCGAATGTCTTCCTTGATACTAATTGAAGTAAATTTTACTGATTCAATTACTTCAATTCCAATAGAGTTCCAATCATTGAAATTGCTATTTTTTTTGCAATTTTGCAGCTGTATGTATCCCGTATGAAATCGCCAAAATAGTATAAAACAACTAAACTCGATATTGATGAAACGTTTCTACGGCTACGGTCATGTCGCATGGTGCTTTGATATGAATGTATGTGATTGTTTGGAATCCGAGAAGGAATGCTTCGCAAATGATGGACAAAATTATTCATATGCAAACGAAACTGATAAAGTGATTACTACCTCCCTAACTAAATAACTATTTATTAAACTATTTATTAATTATATAAATATTTAGTAAACAACAATTAAACCTTTCTAGAAAGTTCTCGAAAAAGGGAATGTTTTTACTACAATGGTGAATCGTTAACAAACCTGACAAGTGAATAAATTCGACTAATCAAGATACGTTAAAAAAACTGTAAGTTGACAGTCTAGTGCACGAGGAAAGAGAAGTCATTCTTGTGCCTGACTCTGTGAGCGACGTCTCGCTCTCGCTAGTGTTGGTGTAGTTCCTCACGCGTGACGCCTGTTGTCAAATACTAGTCATGCACAACCGTATTCAGTGATTGTTCGCCAATGTCATACGAGATTTTCAACATTACGAATCTCCTGACTAACTCAAATTGTTATTTCTAAGTGTGTTACAATCGAAGTACATTTCAAGTTAATTCTAATAGATTCGTAGTGTGGTATGTGTCAACAGAATTATCTTCAGGACTCAAACTGATGAGAGGAGTGCAAAACTGAGCATTTATTCCAGTGTCAAGAACAGTGAGTAAGAATTTCGAGTCGAAGAACTCGTACAAATTGTTTGACATTGTCATAAGTAGTTTCACTTCATATAGATTAGTTAAAACTCTTGGACTAACTATTAAATCCATTATTCTTGATATATTTCGTTGATTTCTAACTTTCACTTCTAATATCTACAAACATACATATGTTATTATATGGACATGTTTCTGATGTTGTATAATCTTTTTCTGTGTTCATACTAACACTATTTTACTATGTTTTTCTAATTTCCTGTTTCACAGGGTAACATATCATGCTTCGTTTATTGTATCACATGTGTATTTGTGTACTTCATCCACAGCCTATTAATTAATTGACAATTGTTAATTGTTTCTGGTCATATACCAATTAATTACTCTTGCAATAAACAATTACTTTGTCTTATTATAAAGGGAATTCAATCGCTTTTTTATACAATTAGTCAATTTAATTGACGTTTAATCATAAACGTCAATGTTGATTTATTTTCTTTGTTTATTTTGATGAGGTATTATCGTAGTTTTAAATTAATCCCTTCTGATTTCGAGATTGTAAAATTCCTTCATAACTTCATGCCTTGTCGAAATAGATAATAAGAAAACAAGGATCATGTGATGACGGAGCGCAATATTTTAAATACCAGGAATATTGAACGATAAAACTGTGATGATTTTGTTAGAGATTTCAAGAAATTTCAAGCGTTATTTTCTCCTCGGGCACTGACCCAAGGCACAAAGTTCTTGTCAACCTCGAAAAGTCTTCAAAAAGTGCAGATATTTTAAATGTTTGTGATAATAAATTTTGTCAATTCCTTAAACTGTCTTCTAGAATTTTAAGACAAAATTTACAAAGTATAAAAAACGTATAAATAAAAATATTTCAACATTAACTATTTTGTTTAATAAGTCGTAAAGCGAGACAATTTTTACCCCAATTCGGTGATATCTTGATAGTTATATTGTAAAAAATATCAAAACTTATTTTGTGGAAAGAACAATTCATATCGAGAGAATAAACATTTTTGTTTATGTTCCCCTTTAAAAAGGTAAACCCAGAACCTTCCTTTCCTCAACCATTGATACTTTCGGAAGGACAGACTTCGACAGGCGTGTCCTTCAGTGGCCTTGCGAACACGGCCTTGGGAGGGAGCCTGGGCCCAAACCGTATCGATTGTACAGGACGAGCGACCGGGGAAGCGCGGTGAGGACGCCTGCACATTGGGAGGGGGAGGCGGAACCAGGAATCAGCTGCGATGTGCAATGGAGAACGCTGCGGAGATGCTACGAGCAGCGATTCGCGAGTTTGAACATGGGACATTTCGTGATAGTCATACATATTTCTCACACTCCCGTGGATCAATAGACGGTGAAAATAGATAGCGGAGTACCAGTAAGAGTTTCCCTGCAGCACCGATGACGTCAGGTGTATTGATTGAAATACCTCGAATGAAGGTCTTCTCATTCTTTGGCAAAGAGTATTTCAAGGTCAGTGGGTCAACGAACGAAATTGCGTTGATGAAAAGCGAAAACGAAAATGAAGAGAGAGTACGTAAATTGTGGGCGAGGACGCGATATTTTCCATCCCAAAATCCTAATCATGAATAATAGGTTGAAAATACTGGGTCTAGGAACATTACGTGTAAAGCCAACAATTGTTAATAATTTTTTTAACTATTACATGGATCTATCAAAATAAATCCTGGATTACATTATATTCGTAACCCCAAGGACATTAAAATTTCGTTTCGATCTGTTCAGTAATTATTGCGGGATGCTAATTTAATTAAATTGTTTTGTATAGGTCCCTGGGTAAAGATATACCATAATACACAACTACCTCTAAGGAAAACGTTACGCAGAGTATAACCATGGATATGCTTTGCCTACGCATAAAATAAGATGAATTCGGCAGGGATCATAGCTGCAAGTCACCGGTGAGAGGACACTACTGAATAAATAACGGAAATATATTTTCAATAAAGCCGTTACAAACTGTGTATAACAATTTTTATTGAAAGAAAATTATTCCTAGTTGTTGACTCTGTTTGGAAATGGGTTAGAGATGCTGTAGAGAAAATACGTGAATATATTTTTCTGTTTATAAAATGTTTAATAAATTCTATGTTAATTTGACTTGATATCATTGGCGATTAAAAATAATATTCGCTCAAAAATTAGAAAACTTATGTAAACCGAGGGTCTCCAGGTAGTACTGTCCTGTGATAGAAGCTTAATATGAGGACTGCCAAGGTTAATTTCTGCGAATGCCTCTGTCGGAACCCCGAGTCATTGAGTGGGAAGAATAAAGAACGTCACTCCATCACGTGAACGCACTCCTGCGAAGACATCCGAAGAGAAAGAAGTGGCAAGTGAATGACGTTGTCTCAGCTCGTGTGCGAGAGGCAGGCAGCACAGCAGCCGCCGTCGCCGCCGTGCCGGAACAGCGCTGTATGCGGCGTATCGCGTCGGGCGAACGTGGACTGTGACGGGGAGACGGGAACTGGCTGCTGCTGAACGCCTTAAAGGAGAGACACCACTGCAAATGCACAGCAGGAAGTGCTTCTCTAGAGTGGAGTAAAGTACCATCGTGCAGTTCAGGCATAAAATACTTTTTTCTGAGATGATTACAGAGTGTTAACCAGGACCTTTGATGTAGACTTGTTTAAAATAACCACAAACATTTTAATAACAAGCGTTAAAATTTCTGTGATGATCTACAATTTATCTGCGTTTGTAACGCTTCTGATCATATGTGGTTACTTCACATTTTTTAGACAAAAACCATACGATGGATTGGAATAACAATTTTGGATAAGGAAGAAAATTATTTTACTTGTTAAATTTCCAAAGTGATGAACATAAAAGAAAATATGTATACATTGAATTTATGTCCTGGTACTGAAGAAAATTATTTAATGTGTTACTTTTCCTGAAACGATGTACATGAAATGATCTAGAAACAATAAATTTACGTTCTGATATCGATAGCTTATCGTCAATTTGTCATTTCATATTCTGACATTTGTATGATTTTGGGTTTTTCGTTGTTGTTTGTGTGTTGTGTTATATTTTTGTTGTCAAGTATAATTTTTTGGTTTGTTTCTATAATTTGACGTAATGTTGTGGAGTTTGGACACATTTTTCATTAAATTTCATATGCAACAGATGAAAAACAAAACTTATTAAAAATTTGATTATTTTTTTCAATTAGAGAGCTTGCTTCGTTATCTGGCGTTTTAGTCCACTATCGTACTCTAGTTGGCTAAATATCAGCCTAGTGTTGCACATTTTCTTCACTGACAAGTCAGCAAACTGTTGTCTAAATCAAAATTGGATGTGTCGCTTGGCCTTAGGGCAGGGAATAAAATCGTCGCTCAATTTCATTTTGAAACGAAATCCAATTTCGAGATATGAATTAAGTACACCTAAAAATTATTATACGTTTGGTTATTAGAACTAGAGGTAGTAAGCTTACTACTCGGATGTAGGTATGTTTCTATGTTATTCGTCTGTACCAGTATACCTTCAATTTTGGCTGAAAGAGCCATTTTGTTTAAGGAAATTTAAGAAAAATCACTCAAAAGTTCAGTATAAAACTATGCAGTTTATTTCCAATACTTTCTCACAAACAGACTGTCAAAATTTGACTTCTGTTCTATCGTCTTTATACTATATTTCACCCTGAAGTGTGACAGAAACCATTTCCTGCGCTGCTTTTGTGTCTCGCTGCGCTGCGTGCGACAAACACAAACAGTTCTTTCTAGAACACTCGAGATGGTTTTGGTGTTGTTTTACTTACTACA
Source organism: Laupala kohalensis (assembly GCA_002313205.1). Lineage (NCBI taxonomy): Eukaryota > Metazoa > Arthropoda > Insecta > Orthoptera > Trigonidiidae > Laupala > Laupala kohalensis. Next base: position 224,924 of record NNCF01129229.1, on the reverse strand, counting down.
GAAGCTGCTTATTATTCTTCAGAGCTGACTGCGACAATACAAGGAACGTTCCCGATAATGCTTCTATGGTATATATTGTTAGGTTACTGTACTACAATGTATCCAAAGAAAACAATTTGTCCAGAAAAGCATAGAGTCTACCCTCCTACTTACCGGATTTATGTTAGTCCTATTATTCAACAGAGACATTGTAAATTTAACACCATCATGCAGACACTATAACGTTCCTCGTGTTATATCAAGTCAACAGAGCAGAGGTGCCCGAGGGTTTCGCGGAGGGAAGAGCTCCGCAATTACTTGACCTCGGCACTAAAAACAGATGTGGTCAGCATCTCGCTCCGACCGGTTAGATCCCAGGATAGAACTTGGTACTCATTTCACAGCATGCTGAGTAGGCCTGGGAGTCTGGATGTTGAGGTGTGATTAAAAATCCCCACCATCCAGCCAGCAACTCAGCTCTCTACCATGCTGAGTCACTCTGACTCCTTCCTGGCGTTATGATACCAGCTACTTCGCAGTTTTGTGTGGACGTTTCTTCATATACTATCTCGAGAGGGCAAGGTTCAAATTCGTAATCATCCCCCTAAATACATTAAAGAGCAAAAAAATAGAACTTTTCCAAAACCATTTCCGGTACAAAAAAATGACTGCATGCTTCTATACACGAGTGAGATATTGTTACACCGCTACTTTCATAGCGTTATGGAGAATTTCACTATTTTCCAATGCCTCTAAATCTTTTCTCGGGGATCAAATTTTGCAGACAATTTTTTGGGTTTTACATAATATTGTTGAAAATGTGAACACATACTAGACAATTAAATAGACTAGTTATAGTGACTTTTGAAAATGATCACGTGAGGAAGTTTCATGGAGGGGACAAAGTTACAAAAGAGACGAGCAGAGGAGATTTTAAAAGACAGAGATTTTTCGTAAGACGATTGATAATTGATTCGGATGGATTTTGAGATTGAGGAGCGAAGATTCCAGAATATCACGCGGTACTTAGTACTTCGTACACCGCTTTGTAGTAATTTTTGAGCGAGCACTTAGCTAAGTTTCTATGAATATTCTCGACTTTGAACTTTTGTCAGTGGTGTGGTAACCACTTAGCTATCTTATGAAAATTATTAAATGTTTCAAGTTAAAGCACTTGGTCCACTAATTATTCGCGCTAATTAGAATTCGTGAGTGATAGTAATTATCAACACGAAAGAAATAATTAGGTCGCAAGTTGATTCGCAAACCGGACTCGCGCTATTGTAAATTCAGTGCGGAAAAGATGAACTATCAGTACGAGACAACGTAACGGCGCCATCGGCTTGCTGAAACCACCGAGGACACGGTGCCGGGGTCATTAGCTTATGCGGCGGCAGGTGCAGTGACAGCTGGTCGAGGGCTGTTGTTGTGAAGGGAATCTGTCTCTGGAGGAGAAGGGCGCTGACCTACTTCCGCTACTGTTTGACGATCCGTTCTTCTTGAATGAGGTAGCATGTGTTGGTTGCTACCAGCAAATTTTTGTGAGCGAAGCGCGGCGCAGAGGAAAGAGTGCATTTTTATAAATTTGAGGCCCTAGCCCAGGACTTTCGTTTTGATTATTGTTATAAATAAATTAAGAAGGGCTAAGAAGAGGAGCATAAGAATCATTAATTTTTCATAATAACATAATAGCAATTTAATTAAAGTACGATAAAGTGCCTAGTGTAACGAAGAGGTGTTTTTATGTTGTTTTTGTAAATGGGGATTGTGATGATTTTGGATGGGAAGTGAGCATGCTTTATTGATATTTCAACATGTGTGTTTTTTAATAAATAATTGAACCAATCTTATTTTAAATAAAGCGTTTTTCTATAAAGGAACCTAGAGTGTCCTTCACCTAAATTATGGGCACGAACCTACTTCAAAATTTTCAATTTAATATATAGAAATTTTTTCATTACTAATTTGCTAAGTTAATTTAATTTTTTTAATTTAATGAATTTTATGTTAAAAATAAATTATGTAAAAAATTATGTATTTCTTTTTATAACTTTTAGTATTATCATACAAGGAGACAGAGCAACGCTCGCATTTACTCAATGTAAGAATATGTTCAAGAAAATTTTTAATGAAAGAATAATTATTTTACCGGATTACGGATTATTTTTCTGATGATTTATTATTTCTTATAATCCCGATGACTATCCAGAAGTCACGAAGCGGCGCCCGTGCTACTAGGGGGAATGTGTCATATATCATTTCATAGTCGTCGGCAGCGAGTGTGATGCACTGCTTCTGCGTAAAACGTCCCACAGGACAGTCAAATGACATAACAATGAGGTGAGCGTCCAGCGGATGTATCTCAGACAGAAGAGAAGGAACTATGACGAAAGCTGAATTAAACGTACAATTATTGCCCGTATAGTAAATTTGTAAAACGAATTTTTACAAGATTGATACTAACACCATTCCATTTCTGATATTACAAACTCTGTGTACATAAAGTCTCGGCAAAATCCCATTATAAGTTTACGAGATAGCCTATTTAAACTTACACTCATTGCTCTTATAATAAGAGTAAGAAATTTGTGGAATTTTACTCCTGTGGATGAAATAGGCAAAACACGTTGCGTTATGCACGTTAGTAATGCAGGTTGCATATACTGTGCTCTTTGATAGTTATTTAAACGTACCGTATAGCAGTCTCCGCCAATTATAACGGATTGATGATGATTATGATAATAATAATAATAACTATAATAATAATATAGCTGCAGATATTAACTTCATGTCACGATGTTTCGTGAATGAAAACCACACTTCGATATCTAAATCCCTTAAGGAAATATTTGACGTGTGCGTTCGTCGAGTATATGGACTATCCCATAGGTGAAAGCAGCCGGAGCGTTCTGCTGGCCACATCTCCTCCTACGTCTTGTAGATATGAAAGTAATTGCGGAGGATTTTACCCTCCGCGAACCCACGAGGTAAACGGTAGCGCACGTAGTGAGACGATGTGACATTTTTTTTTAGTTTCCAGAAAAAATTATCTTGATTTTCGGGAGAGAATGAAATAAGAATTATGTCTTAAAACAATGTCTTTCATCCTTTATACATCCTGTCACGGGAGACATTGTGGGTACTGTTCAGAAAAAAAATCTTTTACGAATAAGCTGTTCAGTTTTCACGAAATGTAGACGTAATATAAGTGTTAATGAATAAATGTACTGTTAAGATAAAAAATAAATCTTAGATAATCAACATTTCATGAGGATAATTTATGCGTGATAATTGCGACTTACGGGCTGATTGCAACATCCCGCTAAAGAGTGTATAGGGGATTGTTTATTGAAAGAGCAAACCTCAGTGTTGACTTGGGGTGAAGGATGCAAGCCCGGCTTTAAGCTGAGTTTACTGAAACTTTTATCAGAGAAAGCAAAAGGATAAAAGTACTTATCTCCTACTTGAAGTTGACCTGCTCTCAAGGAGTCGCATGTTCAGACTGTGTTTTGTCTTTTGGTCTCCCATATGAAGACTTCAGCAAAGCCAAGCTGCTACAAGAACTCACCAAAATGGTACCTCTCATGCAATTTAATTATTCTGTACGTACCAGAGGGGTATATAATAATATGAAATTGTCATTGTATCTTTATTATATCAAAATGGCTAGCACTTAATTGTGTGGAACTCTTTCAGGGCGTTTAATACTCTCAAACTATAATGAAAACTAACTGAAATTGAATGCGACTTTTATTCTGTGTGACAATATGAACGTCCACTTTTATTTAGCAAAACAATTATATTCATTGAATATATTGCAGACACTTCTTTACCCTGTATTTGCTGGTTGTAGGAAAGTTTCACTCTAATTCATATTTAATATAAGCGATGAAAAAAGGACATCAGAATAGTCATGAACAGTATATGATAATACTCAACGACTTTAAAACTAATTCATATTTAAATCCTAAAACTCGATATGAATGAGAATCTCTAACCAATCACGTTTTAATTTTGTTCTTCATGCAAATATTTAATTTTTGAAAATTAAATTAAATAATATGTAAATAGAAAATCCAAGACACGAAAATTTCTACCGTTACTGTCAGTTCACATTTCCACATCTAATTAAAAATGTAAAAAGAGATACATTATAAAACTGGAAATGTATTTATCAGACTGAAAACTACGATGTTACGGTACTGAGTTCTGATAGCAATAAATAATTAAAATTAAGTTTATTACGCAATATATTTTATAGAAATTTAAAAAGGTGTGTGAAAAAGCAATGCTTAAATTGTATGAAAATTGAAAATGTGTTAGTTCAAGATTTACGAGTAATAACACTTTTTATGTACTCTCAAGAAGAGACTAATCAATATGATATAGCGCAGAAAACAAGTACCAAACATCAATTATTGAAATTTATAGACAAAACACGTATTCGAAGAAATTGTTTTGAGAATTGATCTCAGTAAAATAAGATAATCATCCTGAGTTTGTTCCAAAACGCAGACACATTGTTGTAATTGCATGCGGGACCCTATGGTTGCTGCTTGGGTGCGGCAGAGACCCACAGACCCCATCTGGGGCTGCAACACGTCTCAGCTTCAAATTTGTTGGGGCGTAGCCCCAAATGGGGGACTTGGGTTAAAACCTTCAGCGAGTCGATTTAGGTAGCAGATGCGAATAACAGCGAATATTAATTACGCCGTTTAAATTGAAACACAGTAATTTAATAAAGGTCTCATTCTCTACTGTTTTCTTGTATATCTTTCTTAATTGCCCGGAAAGGCAAGGCAAATTTCGTTATGTTTTTCGTATATTGAATACGGGCGATAGTATCTTATCCCAATATCAATGAGAATTACATTATTTATAATTTATTATAAAATAGACTATATACATATAAGAGCCCATCCAACATGAAGAAGGTTATATTCAAATATTAGCCCCTAAAGGTCCAAATTTTATTCGACAACTTCATAGATAATGATTTTTTTTTTCGTTTTCATTTCATTTAAAATAATGATTTTTTATTACAGGTCGTTCATACTACCTTAATTAAAATATATCAAGAGCTAATAAAAATTTGTTTTCCAACTAAAATAAATACGTTAAATTGTTTTAATTTTGTTTTACTTATTTCGAAAAATTGATTGTCAATTACTCAATTTAAAATAAAGGAATTATAAAAAAAATAGCATTCGAAACTCGAGTTCTGAACTTTGCTTGTCTTAATAATGTTATATTTTTATTGCATTTACTAGATACCGTGTTCTAGTTAACAAGTTTTATAGAATTGTCTTTACGGTGTTTTAGATTTTTCATTATACGACTGTAAACATCATTATACGATAGTAAATATATTTCAATACATGGACTGTGCTTATTCGTTTGGCTCACCAAGTGATAAAAACATTTAGTCTTTTGGCAACCCACAGATTAACTTGAGGTTTGATCCGACTTGGAACTAGACGTAGAATGTAATCTGTGCAGATATATAAATTTCATAAACGTCCTCTCCAAGGGAAAAAATCGAATTTAAAGCGTTGCTTTCTTTTAAAACAATTATTCGTCAATGACTTAACTGAGACCTCTTTACGCCCTGTCCTTTTACGAGTTCTCCCAGAAGCTTTTATTGGCGCTCGACTTAAAAGGTTTTTGGAAGTCTTCCGTGCGCTTGAAAGAGCGCTTGACGCCATCAAAGCGATCCACCGCTGCTTACGAAGGCTTACGTCAACTTCATAGGAAGTACAGTACAGTGATACTCGTGTAAAAGTGGAGAGACAAATTTCAACATGGCTGCTCGTGCAAGTAAAAAGCATTATATCAACTGAAACAATATAAACCCAACTCGGGAACCGCTCTGCCTTTATGTGATCAGCTGACGATTTTTGAGGTTAGGTCTGGCAACCTACGGGTCTCAAGTAGATGTAATGGAAATGAAAGAGCTCTATGTACTGTACAATAAGGTACCGCTGAGCGATGTGAGGATCATGTTATAAAAGAAAGTTGGCTTCAAATTACAAATTTGTTTTCGTTAATGCTTTTGATTTGTAATTCTTCATTAACGCATCCTTGCCATGATTGTGTACATTGTTCTTCGGGTTGGGGAGGATTTATGCCGAGGTGTTATCCTCTTGTTATCATTACTCGTGAATTTTACTGCATTTAATAGCTACGATTTATTTTGGAAATCATAGATACATACAAATGCGTTGCGTTAATTTGCAATAGGTATGGTGGCAACGCTGTGAATAACTTAAATAATTCATAGCTACCACTAAATATTGCAAGTGATTAATAACATACCACGCTTACCCCATTGGTAAGGCAGCCAAGTATCCGATTTCTTCGCGCTCTATATTCCGACAAGACCCTGCGGGTGTGGAGATTGTACCGGATTATTTATTTATTTATTTATTTACGCCAATCGGCTTTCTACAATTAATATTACATTTTAATGTCTGATTTTTAAATGCACTTATAAATTACACGTATAAATCACACTTTGAATGAAATATTACGTAATATTTTATTATTAAGTAATATGAAAGAAGTACAATATATTATTGAAGAAATACAATATCCTTTAACAAAAGAAAGGAATACAATATATCATTATCAAAGTAATACAATATTCTTTATCTTTGTCAAAAATGTTGACATAGAGCCACCGAAGAAGTCAACATCGGAACAGTGTTCATTTACAAGGTTTACTATTCTGTTCTTTGGTCCATGGCGCACATAGTTTTTTGTTGACTTCACTGAGTTCAACAATCTGTAGGATCTCAAACCCGGTCTAGAGCAAATGAACTCAATTTGTAACAGTATCTCTGGGCAATCGATGTGTCCTTTGATGGTCTTATAAAGAAATGTAAGATCTGCAAATTGTCTCCTGCTTGAAAGACTATCAATTTTCGTGATAATCGAACGTGTATTGTGTTAACGGAATCCAAAGACAAATCAATCTTGATAAAATTGCAAGCGATTAAAACATTCACCAGGAGGACCCGGTATTCGGTATTCTAGTATATTTTTTATTACTTTTTTATATTAATTTTAGTTCCGTCACCTGGCAAGGGTGAGTACGGGATAGCTCAGATGTGAGATAGAGAGAAACTGACCACTGTCTTGGAAAAAGTCTTCATACTCGAGGTTGAGTATTAATAAAACGTTAACCCGTTGCTCTACACAAATGGGTTACACCGAAATTTTTAGTATTTCATTCTGCGTTTTTCAGTGTGAATTACATTTTTTCACTCACCCTATTCAAATTTATTTGATTTAATGTGCTACGGCGAGGTTCGTGCAACTTGGCCCGCTCATCCCCCTAACGTGACTTGGGTAAGGGAATTGGGAAGGAGAGATGTTGGATTGCCAGGGAACTTACGGTACTGAAGCGACATTTTCCGGAGTAAGTGAGGGAAACCCTAGTTGAAAACCTCATCAAGTTCGGTCGAGCAGGGTTTGAAACCACGCTCTTCCGCTCAGCGGGATCGAGGTAGCGAAGACACTACCACTGCCTCTGTTGGTTTATCGAAGTAAAAAGAGCCGGTTTCCTCTCTTTCAATCGGAGCGCTGACTTTGAAAAATCGTTGCTCAAAAAACACTCGTCCCATTACAACCAAATATAAATATAATCGAAACACACTTATTATTTACAGGTTTAGCGAGTTTGAAACTGATCTGATGTAAAATAAAAATTATCATCAAATCAACACAACGTTTTCTCGGTGGAGTAAGTCAATAAGTAAGTTTTTTTTCGTTGAATGTAATAGAGGAATGTTGAACATCTTTATAAAGAGGGAAAATTTATTAATACAAGAACGTCAAAGATTTTTTTCTACACATCACTAAAAATTTACATAGAACTACATATCACTACACATTTACATGAAGAAATAGTAAAAATACTGCGACAACGGAATTAAATGTTTCTTTTAGCCCCACACATGAACACGAGAAATGTGTTCAACTTGACGTTTCGTACAAATAATGAATACAATCAGAATAATTGGCTATGAACTTAAATATGAACGTCTTTCAATTTTGCGATTCGGGCAGGCTTTTTTTAGAGATGGCGATCTTAGTAGAATAATAGGTGAATCTGTTGGACATCATTCGCGCAGATCGGTCGTAAATCATGGCATTCAGACATTCAGGTCAACGTGAAAATAGTCTCAACTGGATTGTTTCCGTCATCAAGAATTGTAAGCCACGTGGAATCAATGCCACGTGTATTCAGTATTATTTATAAGATAGAGAAAAATATTGCGTTTGTCTAAAATAACAAGTTTTTTAATTTACGAATCGGAATCCAGAGCAATCTGTGGATATATCACGGAATCCTTCTCTAATACTCGCTGTTACCATTTCTTTGATATCCATTAATAATGATAGAATCTGAAGATATATTTCTCTCTTTTAACAAGATGACTTCTCTGTTAATAAGGCAATTATCTTTTTTCGCATTCGAGTCTCTCAGATACTATCGCATTTATAATTTTTCTTACGGTATAGAGAAAAGTTATACAACTCGATGATGTTCTTTTATTTTTATATCATATTATACATAATAAAAATAATATAAAGAAAGTATTTTAGTCCACGTAACTTTGTATCGGAACTTGGGAGACTGCGTTGACTGAATCGTATAAGGTAAGAGATTCTGCGTGTATGTGAAGATATATGTAGCTGATTTCCACATGGTTGTTAAACCACCCTGTTCTGCATTTTTCATCCTCCTTAAAAGCATTGGTAATTTCAAAGGGGTGCAAACTTGAAAGCTAAGTGGGATAAAGGTTTCAATCTTCAAATCGAAATATTATCGTATTTAAGGATGTAATATATGTGCATTTTTGTGTAATCTTTCGGACTACGAAATGTTAACCATCAAAAAGTCCAGAAATTCATATAATATTAAAGGAAATTTACGAGAAAAATATATCGAGAAATATTTAGTAACCCTTTGATAAGTCTTGAAAATCCTCTTCCCCCTGGAGATAATCCATTTAAGAGACATGTATATAGTTCAAATTTTAGCCCTTAAAAATCTCATTGTCCAATGAAAAATAATTGCAGATGACTAATGTTATCAAAGATTATGAGTATTGAACTGTGGAACCTGTTCTAAAATCGTCGCCCATGGATATCGTTATCCCTTACGGGGTCACTCCTTTCGTATATCCCTTTATTCCATTATAATCGTATTGCATAATATCCATTTAATACCGATATCAAAGACGAAATGGAGGATGATTAATATAATTAATCAGAGAATAATTAAGAGGAATATGTGGACTGTGAACCCACAATTTTTTTTATAATTCCCCAACTATGTGAATTGGATTTCTTATTTCACAACTAACTGAAAAATATCGGAACGAAGAGATAGTGTAATGATATCTTGAACAATTTCCCCTTGAAGGACATACTGAAGAAAAGAAAGGCACTGTTTTTACGTCGACGCAGCCGGCGGCGGCGCCCGGTAAACAAGAGACGTCCGTCCCTCCGTCAGTCATTCTTCTCCATCGGCGTCCCAAGGCGCCTAGCGACCGCCGCGTCGACGTAGCCATCGTCCGCCCGAAATAACCCACACTGCTACCGGCTAGAGTCCTTTATAAAAAGAGAAACGACATAGACGTCCCGACATCGGATTGGGTCCTCTGAAACAACCCCCAACATTATACTGGAAACTAGTCAGGTGACAGCTGATGACAGCCATTTATGTCCCCTTGCAGTGAGACAGGATATATAGGTGACAATAAAAGTTAGGCAATGTCAGAGTTATCGTACCGCTTGATTCAACCAACATCAACCACGTTGGTAAAACATTTATTCTAAGTTAATCTTAATAATCACTTAAGTGTGCCAATTAATTTCATTTTACTGGTGCTATACAAACCAACGAAAACAAAATCGTGGTCCCCCTATTGTTCCAACGAGGGGATAGAAGAGCTATTATTTGGTGAATTCATAGAAGTGTTATTATTTTTCCTTCGGTATAATAGTGATACATGTGGTTCTTCTGAACTCGCTGGAATTTAATTTTGTAATTGAGAATATAGTGTTTGGTAAAAATTGAATTTAATTGAGGTGTCAGGATATGAAATTGTAATAGTTCGCAATACGTTTCGTACTTTCCATCAAACACGAAATTCTGAATAATTTTTTTAATTTTTTTCTTCTTCACATATTTGGTTCATTAATGATTTGCCATCTTCTGCGAAATTAACAAGGGTATTATTTTTCTCCTACTTTTAATACAAAAAATTAGGCATGGTAAAATTTTTTGCTGAAGGTGACCCACCAAAGTATGAGAGTTAACTCTGTACAACTAGTAATTTTGTTCGAGTAGTTGTATCTCTTTCTATTAAGGACTCTACGACATGCGACGCGTGTGGTGGTGATCACTGTTCGTGAGCGCGTGGAGGGGCGAAGTACGTGTCTTTCTCACCAGGAGTGCCACAGTCGTTTCGAGGTGGGGCAGCGCCGTGCTGGTGGTGCCGGTGGTGGAGGGTCGGGCGGGCACTAGTAGCTCGTGGTTTGGAAGGTCCACGGCCTTCGTTGGCTGTTGATCGTCACCGTCACCACCATNGGTGGTGGAGGGTCGGGCGGGCACTAGTAGCTCGTGGTTTGGAAGGTCCACGGCCTTCGTTGGCTGTTGATCGTCACCGTCACCTCCATCGCCGCGTGCGTACAATCAGCTGATCGTGGCGTGCGTGTTGCATCCCTGAGTTCGGAAAATGCTTTGATCTCAAGATGCACGACGACTAAGACTGAGAGGGACTCTTCGCATTTCCCTTCATAACGCGAGAAAGTGTGAGTACGAAAGTTTAAAAGTAATCTTTGTTTCTGATTGCGCCCCTCCCCCCGTTCTCTTGAAATTATTTACGAACACTAAAAATAGATTTGCCATGTTCCTTAACTAATTGAATTTTCTTTATTAATATTGAACAGGAATGGAAAGCGAAATACTGTCTGTTATATTCTGTAGAATAAATTTCTATGAAGAGTTTCTGAAATTGTTTGTTTTTTTCTTTCTATCCTAGATGATGTTTTAAAGGAATGTCTAAAGTTATGTATTGCATTCTTTAATCATTCACGAAACATAAGTCTTGGTCAGAAGCGTTACGTACGTTTCATCCTGGCCCGGGTTTTTCTCCGTTTTTCCTTCGGGTAGAGGCGGATTTCTTATACAGGTTCTCTAGGCTTGTCTAGGGGCGTGTTTATTGTAACAATAAATCGTGAATTTAGTGTTTTTTCAACTCTTATGATTTTTAAACACTATACTCAGAGTAATCTATAATTCGATAATAACTTGTACATGTAAATTTACAAACATATTTGCGTTAAATTACAAACATTTTGACATTATACATGTATTATAACTCGCAGCTAACTTTTTTTATCTTATCTAGGAACTTTTGCTGAAATTTTTGAATCCGCCTCTGCCTTAGGGCCCTTGATCGGAATTGATGGAATACGTCCCTTGCTTGCTTCCGGAGAGTAAATTAGTTTATTGTCCTCCACGTGGTCATACGCAGTCTGTACTGTTTTTTTGACAATAAAATTTATTATTAAAATTTATTATTAAAATTTATTATTATTACGAACTAGCTCCGTGCATGACGTATCAATACACCTAACCTAAATAATGATTCCTTCGTAAAGTGTCTGTAAAATGAGTAAACCAAGACTTTTGGCAAATGAATGCTGGTGGAAATAAAGAATTTTGGCGCATTCTTTCTGAGGACGTAAAGTACTCCATGGCTTCGGCGATGCCCTTGGAACGTGTGTGTGCCTGAGAGCCGACGTCCAAGGACAAGAATAGCAGGTGGAGCAGCGAAGATTGTAAGATGCCGTCTTTTGTTTCTCTGGCCTCTGATCCTGGGCGTTCGGATGTTTTAAGATTATGTCAATGAATCATAACAAATAATTCAGCATTGAGAGATAAAATATCCCTCGCCTAAACAGTGCTGTGTCATAGAATTCATAGAAGTTTTATTATTTTTCCTTCGGTACAATATTTGGGTCTTCTGAACTCGATTGAATTGAGTATTGTAACTGAGAATATGGAGTGTTCGATAGAATTTGAATTTTATTGAGGTGTCTAGATGTGAAATTGTAATATTTCGCGATACTTTTCCTACTTCCAAACAAACACCAAGTTCTGCATCATTTTTAATTTTTCACGTATACGGTTCATTAATGTGATTTTCCATTTTCTACGAAATTAATCAGGTATATTTTTCTCCTTTTAATACAAAAAAAAAATGAGGTATGATAAAAATTTTACTCATTATCTGTCAAGACAGAATAAAATAAACAAAATTTCGGTATAACTATAGCTTCAATACACCAATCATCTTAGTCCTTTTCCTGCTTCTTCCTACTTGTAATTTCATTTTCCTAGATGAGGAAAGTAATCAAATTCTATACGAAATATTTCAACAAAGCGTGTACTATATTTGTAAATAAACAAAATTGTCCAGGGGATACCTTACTTTCACGTGCGACTACGCCTTATTTACAAACTCAAACTTTAGAGAACATATTTCAAGTCCGATAGTTTTCGTGAAGAACAACATAAATATGTCCGAAACGTCGGCCTATTAACAATTGTTTTATTAACGCTTACTCAAGATAAATTAGGTTGAGCAAATTACACTAGACTGCCTATAAATGTTGTTAGATAATTTGTCAATAAAATTCATACTCCCTTTCCCAAGTATTTTACCATAAGGTTTGATCTAACCCTCTACCCTTCCCCTCCCGATTCCTTATGTATGAAGTAATTTCACATACAAATTAGAATTATTTTTGGTTTATAAATTTTCATTATAAAAATGTATGTTAAAAGTTATGCAAATTGGACGAAGCACACGAGCTCACCAAGTGCTGCCTGGTGAGAGCTGAAAATGCGAAATGCGAAGAACGATCAGCAGATAACTTTCAGTCGACTGAAATTGGCGACGAGTCGGGAATCGAACCCGGGATTCTTGCTTTGACCGCAGGGGAGTTAACCACTACACCACCCCTTCGCCTTCCACAATGTACGCCATTTCCACCTAAATCCCCGAGCACATTCCCTCGCAGGAGATAAGTGAACCAGTGCAGGAGACAACTGTCCCGGCTCGTCGCTATTTTCACCCGCCCAAAAGTTACCACGCATCATCTCCACGTGTAGGGTACAGGGAAGGAACATAACCTCAAAATATTTATCTGGGATATGAATTATTGAAATATTTTTTAATTAGAAAATATGACTGTTATAAGACTTCTTTATTCACTTCATGAGTATGCTACAAAAAAAAAAAAATTAGTAATTTTTTAGTAATTTCAGAATTCGCGATCTTGACAAAATGCCTAATNACCCCACCTGCGAGAAGAAGCGGATTCCCCATACTGACTAAACCAGAGAGTGACAGTCCTACCGATATTGACTTCTCGCTGCTGGTCGAAGTTTTGTATCGAGATACGCAGTTCGCGTGTCGTCACTTCGTGGAATGGATCTACTCTTCAAGGTCTCTCTGAGCGGAAATGAAGCGAGCGGCTGCTCAATACCGCTTTCCTTTTTGAAACTCCAACACATTTGTGGTAAAGATAGCAACAACATCATAGAAGTACCAATATTTTCGTAATCATTTAAAGATTTGATAATAGGAAGTATTTCTTCAATTACTTTTTTAATATTCTATTTAATATAAATTTGTTGCTATTCTGTAGATTTATTTTACTTTGTACAAAGTAAATTATTCTTACTTTGAGGGCCTCTTACCGTGGTTTTGCCTTGGGGGGGGGGGTGCAGAAATGATAAAACCACCACAGTCTCGGGGTCCTCGAATTGATGGGATGGTCCCTCGCTTGCTTCCGTGTAAATACGATTATTCTCCTCCGTGTGGTCGTATGCAGTATGTAACTCATTTTTTGACTAGAAGATTACTATTAAATAATATTTAATTTTTACTCGCTCCTATTCCAATTTGTATCGAATGTGTTATAATAAAAGAAAACAATTGAACCCACATTTTGGGAAAAATGGTTTTCCCAAACTCTTTTTCGTTTATCGAGAATGTTGAAGTAAAGTCATGCATGTGGAGAGAAATTCGATGGAGTGTTGAGAGTATTTTCGTAAGATGAGCTGAGAAATTTTTACGCTCAAAGTTGAGCAAAGGATCACGCTAAGCAAATGTCACACTAAAGTTCTTGCAACTTGTGATGACATAATTAAGACAATATCAGATTTTCTTTTTGATAAATGTCGAACTCGTTTACCCGTACGAGAGAGTAAACAACTCGAAAACAATTAGGAGAGAAATGAAGCTTCCAATAAATAATTTATTGTCAAAACAGCGTATGACCATGTGGAGGACAATAAACTAATTTACTCTCCGGAAGCAAGCAAGGGACCATCCCATCAATTACGATCAAGGGCCCTAAGGCAGAGGTGGATTCACAAATTTCAGCAAAAATTCCTAGATAAGATAAAAAGTTAGCTGCGAGTTATAATACTAATAGAATGTCAATAAGTTTGTAATTTAACGCAAAAAATATTATTTTACATATACTAATTGTTATCAAACTATATATTATTCTGAGTATAGTGTTTAAAAATCATAAGAATTGAAATAACACTAAATTCACGATTTATTGTTTCAATAAACACGTCCCTGGACAAAAGCCTAGAGAACCTGTACAAGAAATCCGCCTCTGCCCGAAGGAAAACCGGAGCAAAACCCGGGCCAGGATGGCAGTAAAGTAGAGATCAAAATTAAGAGGACAAATACAAATAAATTTCAACCTTGTGAATGGAAAGGGAGAAAGTACAAAAAAAAACTGTTAATGAGTACAATGTATGAGTATACTACTAAATACGAAAATTTGCTACAAAATTCTTATATTCCGCTGTACTCATACATTCATTATATGTACTGAAGTAATTATTTCCCTTCAAGGCACTTTATTTGTAAAAGAGTGGGGTAAAGTTTGGACGAAAGAAATGTGGTTCGGAGTTAAGTTACATTAACAAAACACATTTGAACTCATTTCAATTTTACTTCAATTTAGGACTATTGAAACATGTTTCTATTTCTTTTTTTAACCTATTCATTACTCCTTGACCAGATCTTGTAGTTTTGTGTAAATTAAATGATTATTAAACCCTTTCTTTAAGACGCGCCTGTCACAACAATCTCTGAGAGACGATTGTGCAAGTTGATTGGTCTCATCCAGTTAGACTCACGACAGCATTTTCTTGCTAGTGGAAAATAGGGTTGTCATCCGTCCCGGTTATCCCAGATGACCCAGTTTGAAGAGCATCCAGGGGGTGTCCGGACGGTTATCTGTGTATTCCGATTTTGCCTTGTCTGAAGCCTTGCAGGGCTTGCTAGTTGTCGGGATCGTTCGAAATTCATACTCGCCTCCGACTATATTCAGGTCGCGAATCTCGGGTTTTGCATCGGTGTATTTGGTGTTTTGGAATTTCTTGTTGATTCTTGCAGTGCTTTAGTTTCGCAACGTTCAGAGAGATAGAGAAAAGTATCTACTTAATAATTATTAATAAATAAATAAGTCTTATTGCGAAAGACCCGCCCACTACTTTGCGNAAAGTATCTACTTAATAATTATTAATAAATAAATAAGTCTTATTGCGAAAGACCCGCCCACTACTTTGCGAGTGTGAATGTGTACGACTATTATATCTGAATCACCATTGATGTATGTAAAGAGTAATCGAAACGTCTAAACTGAATTTAGAAAATATCAGTCTGTAGCACCCTTGGAACCTACCTTGAAAAACGCCAGTACCATATTTCGTAGCTCTAAGTCGTTTGGTCTCCTTACTTTGTGGATAACAAAAAAAAACATTAAAACAAAGTTCTGTTTCGAAAAAAAAATTGTTTGCAAGTCCACAGGGACCAACAATAGTGCGCCAAATTTTGAAGCTCTGTGTCTTACATTCTGGGAGAAAAAATGATAAAGCTTTTAAGGTTCAATGAAAAATACCTAAATCACATTTTGAATACCTTACTGAGTAGTATACTGGGATCCATTCTTGGTGCGCTTAGGTTCGTCGTGGAGGACGCGTGTGCTGAAGTTTCGAAGCCCTAGGCCTTTTAGTACTACGTCTGCGCGACGCGACTTTTTCTATGAAACGCTTAAAACTTGATTAAAAATGTAATTGAAAATCAAAAATATTCTCTCGTTATGTTCTTTGACCCCTTCTGTAGAACGCGTGTGCACAATTTCTGGAGTTTTAACTTATCCGATATGGTGGACACTCAGACAAACAAACTCGAGAACATAAAAGAGAACTGTTTGGAATGTCTGTGGTTTGAAAATCGGAAAAATGAAAGTTGAAATTATCTTAAATTTGAATTATTGCATTAAAATACATGGTAATGTGAATATAAATGGAAACGCCAGAAAAAAAAAGAGCTATAAACAAATAAAGTTATTTTAATTCTACTTCGGTAAAAAAATATTTAAACATTTTGCAAATATCTGAACTCCACAATCCTGGATTTTTTGGCCTCCTCATCCTGAGTTAGTGTGTTTCTTTGCGATAACCCCCATCGTGACTGACGACGCCCATTTCATATATTTCATATAATGCTTCCTTTCGAAAACCGAACGACTTGAATTCGTACCGATTGCATTTGGTGTGTTCCGCTCGGAGACAGCTCCTCTTCACCATGACTTACTTCCAATTATTTCTTACAAAGTCGCCATGCACCAGGACACATTTTAATGAATCATCACTGGTCGGCTACGGTGGAGCGGGAGGGGGAGGAGTGGTCTGCAGTTCTNATCACAGACAGCGGGACTTACTCAAAAATTTCAATTTATTTATTTATTTATTTTATGCCTTCTGGCGAGGTTCAAGCCATGAGGTCTTCTCTTCCTCCTAACCGTTGGACTTGGGCAAGGGAATTGGGAAGGAGAGATGTAGGGTTGCCAGGGAACTTATGGTACCGAACCGACATTTGTCTGGAGTAGATGAGGGAAGCCCCAGGTGAAAACCTCACGTAGTTTGAACCCACGCTCTACCGCTCAGGGGGATCGTGGATGCGAAGACGCTACTACTAGACCAACGCTGTCTGTGATTTGCTCATTTTCCTTCTCTTTTTTTTCCAATTTTTGTCATCGGCACAAATGTTTGTAACTAGGCACTCTACCATACACCTTGAATGTCTCACGAAAAATGATACCAAACACGACATAACTGGAAAACAAACAAATAATAAAGTGTAAATCGTCACTATTTGCTCTTTGCTCCCGTGCGGAACCTATCCTTTCCATCGTACGGAAGCAAATAGCTCCGAACGTAATGTTGGGTCGTCATTTGCAGCCGTAGGGAAATCGAAAACCCGTATATAGACTCATTATGTCACCTTGTGACTATTTCCATAAGAATGAAACCTGATGGAGTCATACGAGAGTTATAATTATACGAGTGGAGTTTGGAAGGGAAGAAAGGGGAGGGGCGATTCTGCATAGGGGTCTCAGAAAGATATGTGGGTGTGGTTGCATGCCGTAATATGGGAGTTGCAAACATGTGCGTGGATATATAAGTAAAATATATATTTAAAAACGGGTTTGGAAGGGGCGGGTGTGAAAGAAATTCGGCAGGTGAAGGTACGTGTCAAGACGCTACATTGATTCGATCCGGGTCCTCCGGTCCTTGTCCAGCCAATTTTTTTTTTCATTTGCCGGGTGTATACGATAGAAATGTGCATTGAATCAGTGCCACCCACGGTATCACTTCGGCTGGCGGCAGTGGCGGTGGTGTATGCAGCGACGGCGATTGGCCGACGACCGTCATTGTCTTCATGAAGGCAGCTTCGGGGCCTATCGCTCTGGGGGTAGAGGTCGTCCGCTATTTATCTGTGGAACGTGCTCGGATAGACAGCTACTCCGACCCCATTAGGTGATGAGAACTGGTTGGGAGCGGTTACTTGCGAGTTCTCGGAGTCAATGTAAACAATTTGTTTTGATTCTGCTCCCGCGAAAAGTTGATCAGATACTTCTGCTTCCTGAGGTAAGATGCAAATGCATTTTCTTTATTCGCGAAGTGGACTGTTTTGTGTGTTTAAAACGAAGAAAGTTATTTCTCTCGCTTCTATGTCCTTAATTTATTTTAGGGTATTACTTTGCTTTAAGGAATTCATTTGAGCGAAACTAAGTACAAATGAGTTACTTGAAGTTGAATTTTATTATTTTTTTATTAGAACAAATACACCTGACTTTTTATTTTTTACTTAATTTCTCATTTAGTTCTCTGTATTATTCAATTGAATGTTTTTCTTCTTACTCCTTTCATTTCAATTTCTTATCAAGACATATCAGCATTCTTTGTTCTCTTTTACTAAGATCGTACTTTGTTCTTTATTTTTCATCGATCTCTCAAAGATGGACAATTTCTTTTATTGGACAAATCAACTCGTGCTGTTAATTATTGTTTGGAAATTTTGCCTTTTAATATTAATCTATTTTCAATGAAATTAATGTTTTGGTTGTGACTTTTGACATAACTTGGATGTTTACTCAATGCTTTCTCAAATATGGAGAAACAGTGTACAGATGAGTGGAGCAAATTCCATCTTCTTGAATAAACACGGAGCGCATTCAACGAGATTAGTCTCAATCTCTCGAGTGAAAAAACACAAAGATTTCGAAGGAACTCGTTGAGAAATATTTCTATATTTGCAGTTAGTATTTATAATCATCTTCGGAGCGAGATCCTGACCACATCTCCTCCTTCTAGTACCGAGGTCAAATAATTGCTGAGCCCTACTCTCCGCGAACCCCATGGACCTTCGGGGCCTGTCGTGGGAAAGTTTGACTTTTGTTTGATTTATAATCAACTAACGATGTTAGCAAACGTCACATTTTCTTAGGTTAGCTTCAGTGCCGTCAAAAGAAGAATCACTTAAAACGGATAAAGTTGTTTTGGCGACTATCACGGATCACGAGTGCAAGTAAATAATGCATGGTTAGCATATTTCATTGTAGGTTCTTGGTATAGATACTACTGGTGACGTAGAAGGAACGACTTCAAAATATGTGCGGTAGATAAATTGCTTTTTTTCCGATAGTTTCTTTTGATTAATTGAAGATTGTTTTCATTTCCCTTATTCAGTGACTGTAACGTGATGCGATCCATTCTTTTTGTCTTGCGCATATACTGTAGAGGTTGGTAGATCGCATGTTTTCACTTATACTCTCGTGCCGTACACGTATTTTATCCACATATGAATGTTTTATTGTTTGAATTATGTTTTAAAAATCAGAGATTTACTAGTATTGATTTGGAAAATTTATAAAGAAATAATTAGAAAATCCTCTTTTCTCTAGTAGTTCGTGGCTTAATAGTAGAGAAAATATGTGAATAAACTATGGATATGAATGAATAATACACAAGTGATCATCCAGCTGTCTATATGATATCACTTTACTTGGCCTTGCGGTATTTGTGTAGCGTATTCGCTGCACTTGGCTAAATACTTGACGAACTCACAAATATCCGAACACCCAAATGACACAATAATGCCGCTTATGTTTTCTTATACCAATGATGGACGGGATGTATTGTATATAATTCGAGAAATATTTATGCTGTTTCGTTTTCCCTGCCCATGTAAAAGTTCCAGTCCACATTAAAGAAATAGTAGAATAGAAAAGTCAAAATATAGGTTAAAGAACCAGAATATCAACAAATCTCGATCGCGCGCGCTCTACTGAGCGAAACACGGCAAACCAAGTGTGGACGATCCACGCAAATATTTGAGTCCTTTGATGAGGACGGATACGGGTATTCGCATGTTTTCGTATTTGCCTCAGCAGAGCAAATACATCGAATAAAGACAAATAACCCATCTACTCTTGGCCGTGTTAGCAAATACACAAATACGCAACGCCAAGTGAAGTGCCGGCATTAAAAATACTGAAGTGAAATTATTTCATAAAACGCGTATAACGAAGAAACGAATGAGTATCATGTGACTGTTTTCGATTCTCCTTTATTTTGCCGATCTTCTTACCTTTGGTTTCAGTTTTCTGAAACTTCAATCTTGTTCTGTGTTGATAAATTGTTCTCAAGACCCTTGAAACAGTAACTCGATGTGGTGATACAGAGAGGAATTGTAACAAATCTTCAAGCGAACTCACTCTTATATTTATAACAAACATTAAAAAATATGTTAAAAGTAATAATAATAAATTTATTGTCAAAAAACAGTACAAACTGCGTATGACCACGTGGAGGACAATAAACTAAGTTACTCTCCGTAGACAAGCAAGGAACCATCCCATCAATTCCGATCAAGGGCCCTAAGGCAGAGGCGGATTCACAAATTTCAGCAAAAATTCCTTGATAAGATAAAAAGTTAGCTACGAGTTATAATACTAATAGAATGTCAGTAAGTTTGTAATTTAACACAAAAAATATTATTTTACATATACTAATTGTTATCAAACTATAGATTTTTCTGAGTATAGTGTTTAAAAAATAATAAGAATTGAAATAACACTAAATTCACGAGTTATTGTTTCAATAAACACGCCCCTAGACAAAGCCTAGAGAACCTGTATAATACGTCCGCCTCTATCCGAAGGAAAAACGGAGAAAAACCCGGGCCAGGATGGGGCTACAGAATTAATGTACACAACCGTGCCAAAGTTGAGTACACATAAAACTAAATTAATATGAGCCATAAGACAACACAATCATGCAAGAAAATAGTTTTTGAAATTGTTAATACATACTTATTACCAGAACTCATATCGATACGCACTGAATATCGGAAAATGACACTACGAAGGTTCAAAATATGCGTTTTAAAATACCAAATTACATATATATCTAAGAAAATGTAAGTAAAAATTGGGTTAGTTGAATAGTTCATTCATCCAGTATTTTTTTTTTTTGTGGGGCTTTAGGGCTCGTCAACAGCGAGATTATTTGAATTCTGATTGTTACGATAATTTAACTCAAAATTATAGGGTTCAAAAAAAATCTTCAAAACTATGCTTCAAACTATTAAATTACATTTAAATTGTCCGGCAATTAAAAAAATTATAGAAGCCGATTCATCAAAGCTGTTGGAAAACATACGCGAAACATGCAAAATCCGAGACCTGCTTGTATGTAAACAAAATTTGTAAAATGAACGGAGCAGTTTATGAGAATTGGTAAAAAAATCGTAATATGAAATACCCATTCATTTAAGGTTTAAACATTTAAATATGTACATCGATTCCCAGCTGATATATGAATGAAATTCCCTCATCCGTTTTACGAAGTACTATTTAAGATATGAAGCATCTTATAGTGGAGTGGATAAGGTCGACACAGAAAGGGAATTTACCCGACATTCTGGTATATTTTTCAGCGACACGAGACATATATTTTCCTTTTTGTGATGTCATATGTTATACTGATTTGCAATATTTGTTCATGACATTTAATATGCAGTAGCGATACTATAAAACAGCGCTCCCCAACTTATCTTCGCGCGCTGGCCGTTTTCTATGCACTTTCGATCGATCTGGCCGCCACGGGATCGGGTTCTGCAAAATGTTGCTCCGTGAATAAAACTTATTCGTATATTTATTTATTTGTAATATTTTGTATTTTGATTCTCATAACAAACTTATATTATTTCAAGCTGGAAAAATTAAATGGTATTTTTCTTGTTTAAAAAAAACAATTTTAAACATTTAATATTATAATAAAGTGTTTTCATATTGTAATGTATGACGAGGTAATACCGAACACAATTTTCTATTTTCTCTTACCGAAAATTCCACGAACAACATTATTTCTGACAGTATAAATTTATAACACATAGTTGTGCCCCCAACGTTTGACGAAAATTTGATAAAAAAAGTAATATCAAATGAAACTGGGCTTTATTTACATAATTCAAAAGAAAAACAATATTTAAAGATTTAATGTATATTTGCGGGGCGCAGGGTCCATGCACCGCTAAATGAGTCCTTGATTGCCGTGGGCTGTGCATACTGTACCCTGCTATTTACTCTTAACGAATTTCTAGTAGCATTGACGGGTAATCGCGTCTGAATAATTATTAGGTAAAATAAAGCAAAGTAATAATAATCAATTTATTGTCAAAAAAGCAGTAC
The DNA here is from genome assembly GCA_002313205.1 of Laupala kohalensis. NCBI lineage: Eukaryota > Metazoa > Arthropoda > Insecta > Orthoptera > Trigonidiidae > Laupala > Laupala kohalensis. Next base: position 202,790 of record NNCF01129229.1, on the reverse strand, counting down.
AAACTGCGTATGACCACGTGGAGGACAATAAACTAATTTACTCTCCGGAAGCAAGCAAGGGACCATCCCATCAATTCCGAACAAGGGCCCTAAGGCAGAGGCGGATTCAAAAAAAATCAGCAAAAGTTCCTAGATAAGATAAAAAGTTAGCTGCGAGTTATAATACTCATAGAATGTCAATATGTTTGTAATTTAACGCAAAAAAATTACATGTACAAATTATTATCGAACTATAGATTATTCTGAGCATAGTTCGATAATAATTTTAAAAATCATAAGAATAGAAGTAAACTATAATAAGTAGTAAACTATAATATCTATAAATATCTATATACTATAAATATCTATAATATCTATAATAAACAATAATCATAAGTAGTAAACTATAATAATAATAATAATAATAAAGAGACATTTGACGGATATTCTGAAAGTTGTGACGTTTTACGATCGTAAGCGAAAGACAGCAACGAGTATTCGTTAAGCACCGATGGGAACCACGGAAAACCAACGGTCAGGGCAAGAATAACAAGTAAAGATTACAAAGTGACAAATAATAACAAGCTAGATCTTTCTTCCCTCCCTCGCGGTGCTATGGAGCTCCGAACAGGTATCTAGGTGACTTGACTCGATCGGCTGCGATTTGAATACGAAACCCCTCCAATATTTTCCTGAAAATGAAAGTACATATCCTCCCGGCAGAATCATTTTTCACGCACACTCTGATGACACATAAACGAAAATATTACCTTAATAAACGACCGAAAAAATAAAGAACAATAAAACTATTTTGATTAGATTGATGTATTTAAAATTTCTATTTATTTATCTGTTTTCAAATTCGCGAATTAATTTTTCCCTTGTTACCCTCACGCGCCATGGAAAAATACCTAATAGTTACTTGTCTTCGCTGTTACCCTCCCTTAGTATTATAATTCCTTATCTTTCATTTCTATCCTGTTCCGAACGTTCCCTTTGAATCCTACTTAGACGCCATCTTTCTGTCGCCTCACCCCTTAACAGGATATGTACCCAATCGTCAGTTTCCCCGCAGAGAACGCAGATGGCGTTCCTCTCGATTGTTTGTATTTTTCTAATAGCCCAACCGCCCGTTCGAAACCAAGCTACACCACATCGCGCTTTCATCCCTAACTGATCTATATAGTTTTCCCTACCCCAACCTGAGTAGAGACGTTTCTGTAGAGAAAGTGATAATTTATCCAGCCGATTTGCTTCGAGTATTTGCGACTGTATGTCCATTATTCTTCTTTTAATGTTATCGATACATATAT
>NNCF01129229.1:157491-189732 GCA_002313205.1 Laupala kohalensis | reverse complement strand
TCTCTCTCTCTCCGTCTCTCTCTCTCTCCGTCTCTCTCTCTCTCCGTCTCTCTCTCTCTCTCCGTCTCTCTCTCTCTCCGTCTCTCTCTCTCTCCGTCTCTCTCTCTCCGTCTCTTCTCTCTCATTCTCTATCTATCCCTTCCTTCCTCTCACTTTTCCGCGCCCTCTCTTTCTCTCTTTCGATTCGCTAGTGTTCTAACGCGAAAGGCATCGAACTGACGCAGGTCGCGCTGGCCCTGACCTACATCTGGTGCCGCAAGTCGGAGAGAGAAATCGCATCCTCTGAGATAACATCCCGCTTTACCTCCAAATATGTCGGTTATGTGCCCACGTCCTTTTGGACACTTTACATCTGATACTGTTTTATCAAGAGCGTCACTACATTTGTCAATTTAAAAAACTGACAAAATGAGTAATGATTCTGTTCAAAGAAGAATACTGGTTTCCTTGATTTTCATTGGGATGTCTGAGCTCTTTGAAGACTCGTTTGAATTATGTAAAAGAAAGCTGTTGCCATTGGACACACAAATGTTAATGACGATGACTATTTTGTAACCTGTCTTCTCGACAGTAGATGTCCTGTGTCGTTATATGAGACACTTTTCATTTTCCCCAGAAATGCAAACATTTCATGAAAATTGATTTTTTAAAGTTGAACAACTGGATTTTAGTGTGTTTACTTCCGATCACAAAGTGTTTTTTCTATCGAATCAACTGATATCACTTCTCTTGGAAGAAAATCCTCCCAATGAATATTTTTACGTTTTAGATGTCAAGGAACTTGTTCACTCTTGAAAGAATCAAGAATTAATCATATTTCAATAAAATTTTGCCAGGATTTCCCGTCTCAAGTACTCACTGGTTTCCCTTTTCTTTTACCTTTCCAATATATGTGCCAATTTGTATTAAAGCAATATACGATAAATTGACGTTATATTAATTTAAAAATAAGTTGAAAAATCTGTGTTCTGTATGAGAGAATTATTATTAAATCCTTCGCTGTAAAAATCTTAAACGAAATTTGTCTGTTTGTCTGAGCGTATTATTTTTTAACTCAATGTTTTGATTCCTGGAAGATCATAGGTTTTGTTTGAAAGCGGCTGCCAGGGTTAGTTTTTTTCTGTTTTTTTTTTTAAATTCTACTTTGTATGCATATCTCGTGACCTGTTCAACTTTACATGTGCAAAGAGTCTCCATGAAGAAATCGTGGTCCGAAGGATTTTACACATCTCCCTTGATGGCCGCGAGAATTCCCATGCTTACTCGCCCTGTTGAAGAATGAGTAGTGTTTTCTATTCGGTCAAATTAGGCCTGTTTAAGGGGACTGTTTGCATTAATTGTTTTTAAGGGAAATTCCAAGTCAAGAATCAGAGTTGAAAGAAAAACTTGTTCATATAATGCGTAAATACAACTTTTCTTGCACGAAATTTCCAGTTAGAATCTGAAATTGCCCATTTTCTACGATTGCAGACTTCGTATCACAAAAACCTAATGATGTAGTAACAGACAAAACATCTTATCTCTAGTTTTACTGTATTTTCAATCCCGTCGATACTAAATGTAATTAATATTTTTGTAAAAAGTAGGCATAAAAAGGATATTTTTGAGTCGACAAATGAAAAAAATGTGTGAGTTTTGAGATATATAAATCCCAATGAATTTTTTTTTAATTTCCCGTCAAAGAAGGTGTCCGATGAAAAAGTATAGGGATGTATGGATCCCTCGAAAAATTTCCAATGAGTTGAAAGTTGCAGAATTTTTTAAAACTGAAAATTCTGCTTCCTAAGACTATGAAAGAAAAACTGAGAATTTTTATTAAAAAGTGATATAAAGAAAAAGGTTGTGATAAATCGTAGATAGCATCTTAAGGGTTGAAAATACTTGCTTTGAGACGGCATAAAATTAGTATAAACAAGTACTTCAGACCAGTTCAACACGGACCGACTTGACGTAAAATTGCACTTATCTTAAATTTGATCAAAATTCTTCTCAGAATAAACTTGTGACAACAACAAAAATTAAATTTACTCTTTCGTTCCAAACTATTGTAACATTATATTTGTTGATTTAGGAATCAGCTCAATAAATCTAAGAAGAATTGGGGCAGGAGCAAAGACATCTGAAATCAGCTAGAATTTATATGATGTATGTTTTCCCCCTTTGTCTGTGCAGTGTGCAATCGCGCGAATGCAAGATGACACCCGCTGCCAGGACCATTGACCTGGATGAGATTTTGGAAGAACTTGGTCAGTTCGGAAAGTACCAGGTGACAACATACCTTCTAATAAGTCTGCCAATCTTCTTCACCGTCATCTCAGGGACAAGCTATGTCTTCACTGCCGGAGATCTGGACTACAGGTATCAACCGATCATTCCAGAACTCTGCAGAAATTGGCAAAAAAGTATACTTTTTTAATAATGAAGAAATCAGTACTGTATGAAATTGGTATATGAAATCCGTAGATAAATTCATTTTAGCAAAAATTCTTAGATTGAAAATAATGGTAGGTTTTGTTAAAATATTAATAGCAATACTGAAGTCGGATCGCAAACTAATGCACTTCACAAATATTCTCCTGACTTTACCTTTTTTATGCTGATTAAGTCTAATAATAATAATAAATAATAATAATAAAAGTGTCTTTAGTCTGGCAAAACTCCGATCTTAAGGTCTGCTCTTCCGTCTAACCATTTAAAACATTTATATTTTATACAAGATGAAAACTGGGAGGATTGTATTTACATTTAACCGTGCAAGTTATATGCAAAACTAATCTAATCGTGCAAGTACTATGCAAAATCATGAAATTTTTCACTTCATGAATGCCAGTTAGGTTCACTTATCCTCTGAATACCAAGTCTTCCATATCTTACAGGTTGCAGACCTGAATGGGAGGTGTGCAAAATTGTGGAGGGGCTACCCCCCCCCCCTCGACCAAGTGCAGTAGATCACTTGTTCGATTTCCGGTTTGTCGCCATTTTTATCATATACCATAATTATCATATGCCTTATTTATTCTATGATTCTTTACAATACATTCTCTTTTAATTAACTTTCCATGTCTGTGAATCAGAGCATTATTTCAAGTTAAATCATCATTCCAGCATTATCTGTGTAATATGTCAAGAAATTATTCTAATGAGATATCAGATGCTTTCTCAATCAAATTCCATTTACTTCCAGAATAGTTTATATTTTCTGCATTTGATTCGAAGTTAATTGATATATTTCACCTATTCAGTTTATCACCATATCCAAAACTGAAGTCTAAATATTTATCGCCATGTCTAATAACAACTAATTTGTGAATTGCGAAGTAAGGTGAACTCAACGAAAAGTCAACCCCTCTAGACCTGCAATTCACGTACCGTGATTCAGGAACCCTCAGGATTCTAATGTAATGTAACGGATTTTACGCGAAAGCTTCCATTTGGCGGGGCACATCGAGTCTGATGTTTACTGTGCCTTTTATGACGCACTAAAGCTCAGCCAATGGGATGAGTTAGTTTCCTTTTGCGTCTTCATGCAGACCCTATGCCTGTTTGACAATCTTGAGATACTGTCTCACTTTATGAAACGAAGAATTGTATCTCATACGTTAAACGACAATCGTTTGATACTATTAAATAATAAATAAATAAATTTATTGTAAAAAAACAGTCACAAACCCCGTATGATAAAGTGAAGGACTAAACTAATTTCCTCTCCAGAAATAAACAAGGGACCATCTCATCCATTTTGATCAAGGGTCCAAAGGCAAAGGAAGATTTAACATTATTTATATTCAATGATATTTTATATTTAATTATATTTAAAATTAATTGTATTTGTAATATTTAATAATATGTATTGATTGGATCAATGGATCGAATAGACTCTTACTAATATTATGGTAGAGAGAGGAAGAAATGTTTGGCATTTGATTCTTTCAAAAATTGATTTCGATATAGCCGCTCGTACGCGTGTACTCGGATTCAAGGTTTAACTAAGCAGAGAGATGCGTGAACGGATAAGTCACGAATCTATAGATTACTATTAATCTGTAGATTACTGTGCAGCTGCAGGATCGGAATTATCAATCATTTCCGACCTTGACCGAAAGATCTGTTGTAAAAATTAAATTTAAAGTATATCGTAAATATTTCTGAAAATGTACTACTTTGCTATAATAAGTCAGTAAAATCAAGATTTTTTTTATCTTCGGCTTTTGGCAGAAATTGCTTTTCAACTTACCACACTTTTATAGGAAAATTCGAATTTGAAGGTCCTGGAAGTATTTGATGGCATGTCGAATATAGTATGTCTGCATTTAATAATATTATCTATTATGTTGGTATTGAAAAGGCAACATAACAGTAATTCATGAATTATGGTGCATTAAAAACTGCAAATCATTAATTACTCCGTTTAAATTGAAATAACGTATTTTAAAAATTGTCTCTGGATGGACTTGAGATCTCTAGTTTTGCGACAGCTCACGTTAAAGAACGTTCTTAATTGTCCGGAAAGACAAGACAAATTTTGTTTGTTCTTTTCTATACTGAATTTGTGATGCGTGTAATTGTTTTTTTTATATCTATTCCATTAGAAATTACTTGTGAATTCATTAAAAAATCTGTCCCTCCAGAGACTTTATCCATAAGTATACGTACATACAATTTCAAGATGGTTTTATTCAAATATTAGCCCAGTATGGTCCAAATTTTATTTGACTAGTTGATTGATAATAGTTTATTCTTTCGTTAAAACACATTCGGGGCATTCAAAAACTACCGGGAGAAACATTCCACGTCACCCGAATCGAGTCGTGGACAACTGTTAGTTTGCTAAACAAGAAAATGCCGCTTTCGTAAAAGAAGTGACATTCATTTTCCATGATGCAACTTCAGCAAACAATGAACTGTTTCATTGTGTCGTTGTGTGTGGTTTAAAGATTTGCACTTTATCAGGTTTTTGTTGACTAGCAGATGAAGTGAGTGCTTGTCTGTAAGCGACGATGACAGCGCGGAATCAAAATAGATATTCCACCTCAGAAAAATTCCGATAGTTCTGAGATTTTGTTTAGGCATGTAAACCAACATTCATGTGCTTAAGCACGAAATAAAATGTATAACAGAGGAAGAATGCAGTCGATGTTTGATACACAAAACGAAGTCGGTTTGGCTATAGCTTCCATTGTTTGTAATCTTTCAATCCGCGCACGAGTTCTCGCGCCACCATTTACAGCCATATGCGTGTAACGGAGGGTTATCATTTTTTATATCAGGATATCTCACTTTTTGTCGATATTAAAATTATCTTCGAAAGGTTTTTTTTTGTTTGATGTTTGATGTATATTTATGAAAACCCGCATTTTTTAGAACCTTTGACCCGCAATAAAATTTTCAGCCCAAGTAGGAATGATGGAGTCTTTTGTTATTTCAATTGTAACGACGATTATCACTTCTATTGGATTTTTCCGTGTCTTTTGTGACTACCGGCAGTTCTTGAAGTTCACAGAGGGATATAAGTTTCTCAACTATTTGAGATTTTCGCTTTTTCAAAGCGTGACTTGTTGGCGGCTCTATCATTAAAAAGCTGAGGAAGTTCCGAATATCTAATTAAAGAAAAGGAGAGGTCAAAATTGTCATTTTCTTAGTTGTATCAAACTACTGCTTTGCTAATGTTCTATGTGGCCTTCCTATTTCATTATGTGTTCCCTTTTTATTTACAATAAGCACTTAATAATAACTGTTCAAGCCAGATCCATCAGCCAGCTCATGTCAAGTCATTAACCCTATTGTCAGATTTTGTGAGGAGTCCCTTCCCTGACCCCCTATAATGAATTATTGATAATTGGAGGTGACCAGATAAATATTTTGAGTTATTGAACATTTTATTAAGTTTCAACCATAAAACATGTAAGTAGACACATGAAAAAATTGTATATAATCATCACCAGCATTTCATGTTTTGATCTTTGAATCACAAATTTTTTGCTCCCTTTTGGACTTCCCTGACTTATGAGCTGTGTTGTCATGGCAATGACTGCATTATCTAGCATCATCCCAGCTTCAATTATAAACTTCATGAAAAATGTCCCAATGATTCTAAATCCTGTTCCCTTCAAAATTATGAATGAGTTAATATTTGGAAGAAGATTGAGCATTGAGTATAATAAACATTCACTTATAAAGAAAATGTTTTGGATAATAACTGACACTGGTGTATTTTGTTTCTTTCGCAACAAAATAATTTAATTATTTTTTCTGAATGAAGTGAAAAATACTGTTATGTTTGTCTTGGTGCTGGGACAACTAAATATAATTGCATTGATACTTGCAATTATTCGAATATGAAGCAGAAACATTTTTTATATTTTGATTTGCAGATGCAGAGTGCCTGAATGTTCTGACTCAGAAACTGAATACAAGCCACCATGGATTGCAAACGCAGTTCCTATGGAGGGGAAAGGGAGTCATAGCAATCCTAGTCGATGTGAGAGGTATAAGCCAGCTCCAAACGTTACTATTTCTTCAACTCCCTCATCTTCTTGCTCTTCTGAATTGTTCCTTAATACAACTATCAAGTGTGATGAATGGGTATATCCCAACGACGAGTCTACGATAGCCAGTGAGGTACTTGCATGATGAATTTTGTATGCATAACATTTTTTTCATTTTCAACAAATAATACTTCCTCTGCAGTGGGATATTACATGTGAAGAAAATCAATGGAAATTGACTCTTGTTGGTACTATAAATAGTATTGGTTACTTTGTTACAACACCTATAGCAGGTTACGCATCTGATAGGTAAGATTCTCATAAAGTTTCATTTTCTGCATGACTCAGGGAAAGAATTAATTATCTCTATGATTGTAGGTTTGGGCGAAAGACTGTTCTTCTTGGTGCCATATCATTGGCCAGCATGTCGGGTCTTGCTCGTTCTTTTGCTGAAAGTTACGAGATATTCTTGCTATGGGAGTTTCTTGACATGGCCCTAGGAGGAAGTATTTATGAGACTGCTTTTGTTTTAGGTATATTACTTGGATAATTATTTATAACAAAATATTCATACTATAGTGTGGATTGCAATAATCAGTACATTAAATGAGAAATATAGATTGATAAAAAGAACAAAGTATTCTTTATCTAAAATGTTTGTTGCAGGAATGGAGTTAGTAGGTCCTGAGAAAAGAGTTTTAGGTGGTGCTATTATTAGTGCATACAATGGATTAGGAGAAGTTTTTCTTGGTGTAATAGCATGGAGTGTGCCCCATTGGAGATGGATGTTACGTGTAGTGTATGGTCCTGCAGTTTTCCTCTTGTTGTATTATTGGTAAAGTAGAAATATTTGTTACTTTACATATTAGATTAATTACATATTTTGAGACATGTAGCATTAAGTAATGCATGAATTCATAAAAGGTTTTGTATAATTAATATCCATATGAAGTCTCAATATTAATAAGAATTTGCTGATTGTAGTGTGTAGTGTGTTTTTCATTCTCCAGAAATACTGATACAACAAAATCCTTCCTTGACATCCTGCTTCCCCTTTGTTCAATGACTTGCCTATGATCTCATAAAAGCTTAATTTGCGAGTGAATCATTTGGCATAGAGAACGATACATCTAGAATGTTTTTGTAATCCTTTCCTTCTAAGTTTCTTGGAGACATGGGAACAATAGTAAAATCTGTAACCTATTGAAAATGGTGGCTAGTCAGGTCTCAAAGTCAAGGCCACCCCCTCTGAAAACGTTATATGAAATCAGGGTGTTCATACTCCCAGCAATGGAACCTTAGGGAAACTACCTGAATTTACTTGTATACAATTTTGTCCCACTATACTTAGGAATACTGTGTAAGGGCTGCACAAAAGTCAAATGTTGACACAATGGATAGAATACAGGGATAAGGTCAGCGAGGTCTAGGTTTCTGTTTTATCCATCACTATTTTCTGGTGGGGTGTGGGAAATTTTTCCTATCTCAGCGTCTAGGTTTGACTCCCAGGACTACTCAGCCTGCTTTAAAATGAGGATCGAAACCTTACCAAGGGTTGGAAGGGAATGCTGGTCACATGTCCTCTTCCTAGTGCCAAGGCTTAGTAATTACTGAGCTCTTCCCACTGCAAAGGCCATGGGCACACATTATGGCATGTGATGGGACAGTTATGAGTTTGTTCAAATATAATGACAACATTTGCTCAAATATTTTATTGGTACTCAACATTTAAACTTTCTTGTTACCTGTTCAGGATTCTTCCCGAGTCTGTTCGTTGGCTCATGGCTCACGGGAGAATGAGTGAAGCAGACACCATTATCCAGAAAGCTGCTCGAGTGAATGGTGTGGTGTTGTCAGAAAAGTACCTGAGCATGATGAAGGAAGCTTCTTCACTAGAGCAGCAACATGCTATGAAAGATGTAAGCGCCTGCCTGTGTAGCCTCGTCAAGACATGTACGTATGTCGAGACAGCCCTCCCTCTCCCTCGTAAATAAATCCTTGTATTACTATTTAAATATTTTGAACAACCTTGTAAGTAGAGTGTTTTTCTATTAACACTCACAATATTTCGATAGCTGCTTTCTGTCATCATCAGGCAATTGTAGTTCAAAAACCAAATAAACGAATAACATTTTGGTAACTAAACAAAAGCAAGTTAACTACATATTCAGAAAAAAACAATTTAATCACCATATCCATATTTCATCCTACTGGAGAAACATTTATCCACCATATTTGGTTGTGTTGTATTAGAATTGACAATATTCTTGTCTACTATCATATTCCTATTTCAATCCTTGTATTAAGGTGATGGGTGATGTACAAATATCATGCAGCTTAACTATGTCTCATAGCATTTATATTTTTTAAATTTATTTTATAATAATGTAATGTTGTGAACTTCAAATGATTACAATGGAAAGACCTGAAACAGCTATTCATTGTAGAAATAATTCCTTTTTACTACTTTTTGATAAGTTATTATTAGTATATTTTTTTCTTTTGTAGCATTTGTTTCTGCTAAGTATTGCATGGATGGTTTCTTTTAAAATTATGTAGATAATTCAATTGTATTTTTGAGTAGAAAAATGTATGATTTTGACTGTACCTTACTGCAGGATTGCTACTTCCTATCTAGTCTCTCTAGATTAATTTGAAAATTAGTCTGAATTTATTGGTTATTTTAAAATCATTTTTATGCATTCAAAAACCACAGGTAATATTTTATTTTTGTGTTTAAAATGTCAGGAAAAGACAGACGCAGAATCTTCAGAGAGTGTTCCCTTGAAGGACGTCTTGATGGAAGTGTTCCAATCTCGGATATTACTCCTGAGGCTGTTTGTGTGCTGCTGTTGTTCGTATGTTTCTTTTCTCAAATTTGAAACATTTTTTTGATTATAAATCTGGGGAGTGCTCCTTTCAACTTTCCAATTATATTTCTTACCATAAAACATCAACAATCAAACAGTCTACATTGCAATAAAAATATAAAATAATTTTATAGATAACTGACATAAACTGTTTTAAATTATCAAACACAATGTTCTATATATTTAAAAATATTTATCCTCAAAACTTTACGAAGTGTGATGTTACCTATACAACTGAGTTTTGAACTAGGGTTTCCTGAATAGTTATCTTCCTCCCTGAACTCTTTGCAATTGCTTCACAGGTTGATTTGAACACCTCCAAGATTACTCAATTTTGTGTAAAAATTAGCAATTGGTACATAGAATTTCTTGTACAACAAAAATATTTATAATCATGTTTTCAAAATTTTGAATTTTAAGAAATATATGGGGCAAACTGGTCTGTCAATGAAGTCAGTGTGAGCTGTCCAGAAATAAGCTTCTATTCCTATTGCAATCAAAGTCAATTCTCAAGTTTAGTTTTGATACATCAACTTGTTAGTGAGTTATTGGGGGAACAAAATTCTTAACGTAGATACACAAATATGACATAGGACATTGTCACCAAAATTTGAAATTAGATTCTACTGGAAGAAATTCGTAAAGATAAAAAGAGGTCTCAATTTTTTTTTCTTTGATTACAATACTTTTCTTATACATTGCATAATTGGAAAGTAAAAAATGTCCATCATACTTTTTATTTTTGGCCATTACTATTCATTATCCCCTGAGTAGTTTGTTGCATACACCAAAAGGTTAGGCATACTTATGTTCAAACACTGCTGTCTCAAACAAAGTTCAATTTACAAGTTTAATTTGTATTTCTGTCATTATTTTATGAGTTTTATCATTTTATTTTTCCTTAGGTTAGAATAACTATGTTTTAGGTATTTTTTTGATAAGTCCAGTTTATAATATCTTCCTTTTTGTCTTCTAGCTGTGTTAATATGTTCGTGTTTTATGGATTGTCATTAAATTCCGTGACAGTAGCTGGTAATAAATATTTGAATTTTATCTTGGTTAGTCTTATTGAGTTGCCTGGATATTTGGCTACTTACCTTGGGATGGACAGATTTGGAAGAAAAGTCACTCTTTGTACCTCTTTAACATTCAGTGGAGCTTGTTGCATGGCCTATATTTTTGTAGCACACAGTAAGTACACATTGTTTAAACATGTTGTCAATTTTGGAACTTTGAAGATAAAGTTAAAATTTAACTGATGATCATAGTCAGAATAATAAAAGCTGAGATATAGAATAATATAATCAAATTGAATAAATAATAAAATACTTATATATATAGTTAGTGTGAAAAAAGCTCACAACGTTAAATTGTTCTGTTCTTATGTTTCTTGCCATAATTTGTTATTATTTGATTTCCTGACGATGACTTAAAATGAAGTCAAAATGTTGTATTGCTCTTTTCACTAAATGTTTACATTATTCATCCATAAAAGGTCATAAGTCCTTCATTATTTATTTAATTAGAAGAATATAATTACATAGTAGGAGACTGGTAAGTTTTCAGAAGGTTCTGTTCTTAGAACATTTATTAGTAATCGAAGGAATAAAACAACTAACTAAATAATATAAAAAATGAAAATTAATAATAAAGTTTATTTTAAAAAAAGAGATACAATCTACCTATGACCATGTGAAGGACTAGCGAGCAAGGAACTATTTCATCAATCCTGGGTTCTATGGCAGGGGTGGATTTTACATTTCAGCACACTCCTAAGATAAGAACAAAAGTCGTTAGCTATGTGTTAGAATATTAACAAAATACCAAACAATTTGTTTTTAATCAAACAACCGAAGTTATTTAATTAATGTCTAATTATTATTGTTTCCTATTTTTTAAATTAGTAGTATTTCTTTTCTGCATTTAATAATGAGGTGGTTCCATGTTACTCTTCCTGATCCCTGTTTGGGGTACTGTATGAAATTGAGGGGATAGACTCTTTTCTGTTCTTCCAAAAAAGAGTAATAGCTTATTGTCCTCTGCATGGTTATATGCAGTTTTTACATTTTTTCCAAGTAAACTACTAGTAGCATTTGATAAATTATTTATTTACTCATTACCTTTTTTATTACATACATTGTAAATTGGTTTAATGGATAAAAAATATTATGTTTCAATTACACAGGCACACACTCCAAAAACATTGGTCTTTTCCAATGACTAAACCTTTTTGATGAGATAAATCCAAATCTGGGGCCAGAATTGCTTCATCAACTTCCTTTTTTTAACGGATGAAAAAATACAATGGTTATAGAGGAATTCTCAATTTTGATTTTGATTTGGGTTTAGTGAGTCAAAATCCAGAAAAATACACATGTTTAGTCTTTGGAATAGACTTATTTTTCTTTATGTGTGCCGGTGTTATTAACATTCAAGAAATTTGAACAACTAATTTTATAAATTTCTGTTGTATTTATTTAGTTCATTTGTATCAAGACAGGTAATATATTGTTTTCTCTGATTGAAAAGTGATTTTCCCTATTCATTCCTTATTATTATAATTGTAGAATATTTTTTGGAAGTAAGAGAAAGAATTTATTTGATAAATATTTGCATCATGCTACTCTTTCCAGCTGATATTTTATGGGCTCGTTTGATGTTATACATGGCTGGCAAGTTTGGAATTACAATATCTTTCACTGTCATGTATGTGTATGCAACAGAAATGTTCCCAACCCAATTGCGCCATTCCCTGCTTGGTACATGTTCGATGTTTGGTGGCTTGGGAATTACAGTTGCTCCACAAACACCTCTTTTGGTAAGAAAAATAAAAAACAATATATTTTAAAATTTGCATGGGGTGACCATATTTTGTTGGATCAAAAACCTGCTAACAGGGCAAAATGGGACTGCATTATTAAGAAATATTTTACTAAGCTTATTCTTAATCTTGTTAACACTGTTTAGACATAGAGGACTGCGTTTCTGGGTTGTACCCAAAATTTTTTTTGTGACGTTTCAACCTTCATAACAAATTTGTATTTTACACTGTTTTCTCATGATATTTGTCACATTTAATGGCACAATTTTGTTTAACAATTATGATTAGAATTGCTTTCATTGTCTCAATACTTAGTCTTTATTACTCATTTTTCCTTAATTTATTTATAAGAGTTTTATTCTTCCTTTTTTTTATTTTTCCTTAATTTACTCTCCAATAGCTGATGTTTACCCAGTAAGTCAAATTTAATTCAACAATCTTCAAAGGACTGATTAGCTTTTCTTTGATTTCATAAAAAATCTGTATTCATCTTCCAGACCCAGGAATATCTTGTTTATTCCAATTACTTAATTGTCTTTCATTGAAAGCTTTGATGAAAATCTATGGGTCAAACATTATCTCCTTTATGTTTGCAGTTTTATCAATTCCTCTTGCTCTTTTGTTTATCTTTCTGACTAACAATTAATGTAATATGTAATACTTATTAAGAAAATAATTGTAATTGTAAGGGCTATGGGGAAATTATTTTGAATCAATTAAAAAACTGAACAAAAATAATCTTATTATTAAAACTAAGGGGTGAAACAAAATGGAGAGAAAACAGGACTGTCTCTGGATTTCAAAACTGGATGTATGCTCACCCCATATTTGTTAGATCTCTAAAGTTTCTAACAAAAAGTTTTTCTTTCAGTCACGATATATGGAAGCTCTTCCCTTACTGATATTTGGCGCAATGTCTTTAGCCACAGCAGTATTGGCTCTCCTGCTCCCAGAAACTGTTGGCACAAAATTACCTGACACAGTAGAGGAAGCTGAGAGTATCGGACGTAAACCTGAACCAATGACTCCTACTCGAAGATTTAATCACAAGGATATCTACAATCAAGACTCTATTCAAAGTTTAACGGTTAAAGCAACATCTATGCCTGAGGTATAATTTTTCTCAACTCTTATTTATTTTTCAACAATTAAAGATCCTAATCGTGTATTAATGGAGGAAAATAGTAATATTATCCAACCTGTAGTTAAGAAAAACAAAGAAGTTTCAATTTAAATCGTACAAATATACGATATTGTTATTCATTCTAATTACTCTAGACAATGCTATCTCATAACATTCTTTCTTTAATAGAAATGCATGGTGATAGTAAATATACTGTACCTCATAATACTTGACCTGGATACTATTGAATTTTGAATATATATTTTAGGCTGTTTATAATTAGGTTCATATAGCTCTAAGTAGATCTTCCACAGGTCTTTTAAATCTATGTCATTTGAGAGGTTTTATATTCTAAATGAAATTTTCAAGTTAATTTATCTTTGTTGTTCATGATGTTACTGGACAAGAGTTGAAGCCTAGATTTCTACACTGGCTGTGTTCGGAATGCTCAAGCAATTCCATGTATTTCCTTAGAGTAGAGATAGAGACACAAATGACTCACTTTTTCCTTTCAGTATCAATTTTTCCTACAAAAAATATTATATTTCTTAGGGTTGTTAAAATAAGCAATTTTAGGGTAGTAAGAATTTCTATGTAATTTAGATCAATTGTCTAGTTGTTACACCTCTAAAATTATAATTATTCATAAATTTCTGCTGTCCTTTATTGTAGTTTATTTTTGTTTCATGTTTTCTAAATGAAAGAATAATTCATTACAATGTAAGGACAACTGACATGTCATATGCCTGTAACCTTCTTTCATAAAGCATGCACATTCTGGGTGAATTATGTACCAAAGATGTATATTGAATAGTTTAAAGAATCTGTAGCATAAGAATTAAGACTTGTAGCTTTTCTTATTGTAAAAGACACACTTCCTCTTATATTTTAAGACATTACTCAAATTACCATCTTAGTTGGAGGAACAGTTACATTTATCATATTCTCATTTTATTTTGTTTCCATTTCATTGATCGATTTGTCACTCCTGAGATGAAATAATTTTGACTACAAAGTTGATATTATGTGGAGCTAAATGAGAACCAATTGTTTCTTCTTTCTTTTCCACACCATCTTATTCTATTTCACAATTTTAACTTACCATTGTGCTAAGAATTGGTCTGTATTAATACTATTGTTTTACTATAAGGTATAGCAGGATTCAATTGTGATAATATTCTAAAGATTTAACTGGAAGAATGGAGAAGGTTTTATCTAATAAAGTAGATTTAATTGAATATGATATTGCAAGTTTTGCAGTGATATGTAACAGTTTTATGATTATACAGAGAACTGAATTTGTTTTTGTGAATGTGTTGAATTTTCCTCTATGTTCAAATTTGGGAAATAATCTTTCTGAAAATTCAGTGGAAACTGAATATTATCATTTTTATATGAGGAAGAAGAAATGGATGTTTGTTTAAATTGAAATTATCCACAGAATTTCCTTGAGACTTTGTTGTGATAAAAAGAAATTAGTTGCCTTTGTAGCGATATAGATAGTGGTTTAATATATGGGTCAATGTCATATTTCATGTGATATTGAAGAGATGCCTTATTACTTGTTATCTTAGTACAAATGTGAGAATTATTCTATGAGAGAGAGAAGTGTCTCATTTATCATTCATTACTAATTTACCTATATCACTTTCATAGCCATACCCATGTATAAATCATTAATATGAATTGTACTTAAAGGTTCACAATCTTGTATATTTGTATTTATTTTGAGATAGTAAACAGTAAAAGATATTTTTTGAATCTTCTACTTTCTCCCCCAACCTTTTATTTGAGTATTCTAACAATCGTTGTTTTGAACTGTTTCTTGTTGCAATGCCAGCTGTTGAAGTAAAAATTTTTAGGACCAACCAGAAACTGAGATTCTTAGATGAAGACTATGCACAGGACAATAAGCTAAATGGTACAAAATGTAAGTACCTTAAAAATGTAAAAATAAGAAACTATTTTCAGAAAATTAACCTATTGGCTTTCATAACAATTCAAATTATTTTCAAAGATATAAATATTACTTCATCTTTTAAAAAATTAGTTTTAAATCATTAAATGAAGCTAATTACAATAAAGAAGTGCTCTAAAAAATAGATAAGGCATTTACAGAATATATCAAAAAGATGGCGATAGGTTTACTTTGGAAAGAAAATATGCAAAATGGTATTGAAATTAGCAAAATGGTACCTCGCATAATAGTCATTTACATGAAAGCTCATTGAAGAGACACTAAGCTATTATTATGTGTGACCAAATGCTAGCAAATGGATATTAATAGGATTCACATTAAAACCCCATTCTTTTACATAGGGCGACCAGACATCCCCTTTTTCGCAGACATGTCCTCCATCTTATGTCTCTGTCCTCTGTCTGTGAAAAAAAGTAAAAGTCCTCCTTTTTATTCATTGAATTATTCATATCATTTAAAAACTACATCTAGAGAGAAATTGGAATATATTGCAGGGTTTATTGAAGAATCTTAATCTAGTTTGGGTATTGTAAAAAAGTGTGTGTCCTTTGCTGGCAAAAATACGATCTGCAACTTCAGAGGAATTAACTGTAGAGGAGGTAATAATGTATTTACAAAGTTGAAAGAATCTTAATTTTTGTAACTGTTGTTAAAATTGGTATTCTATAATGCAAAATATAATACATTGTTAAGTATGCAACCATTGTTATTGTATGTGTATTTTATACTTATGTGTGATTGATTTCATCAAATTGGTCCCTCTTTTTTCTCCTTGTGTTCTCAATTTTCTCATTTTATTGGATAGTATATGGTCACCCTGTTCGCATGTCTTTATCTACAGCACTTGTGATGTGTAACAAAAGATCGTAAGATTAAGATATTAAATTGTACAAGTAAGATTATTTAAACAATACAATAATCAATACACCCAATTGATTAACAAATATATTTTTTATTAAGATATTAGTTCTCTTTTACATATTAAGTTTTGTACAGGGATGTACCTAATTTGGCATTATGGGAGATCTCATGCCATAGTAGTTGGTGTAGAAAGGACAACCCTCCCTATCAGTAAGAGCAGTTCTGCAATCTACTTAGAATTTTGAATGGTGAGTTTTAAAGCTGAATTATTTCCAATTTATGTAAATTTGATCATTTGAATGAAAAATATATTACCACCACTCCTCTTCTACATTATCCCTGTTTTCCCCTAAAGAAGCTGGGAAAAGCAGTTAGTTGCATAACAAAAATTTATTTTCTTCAAACAATTTCTTCCTATACATGTATGATATATACTTCAGATTTTTGATAAAATTATCAGTACTGCGATAGTTCTGTGCAGAAGACAGGGTATTGTCTAAATGTTCACTCCAATTGGGCTTATTAATTTTTCCATGAATTTACAATTTTTGTTTCAGTGGCATTGGGTGGTTTTGGAACCAATCAAATGAAATATTGATGTTTACCCCATTGTGTTTTACTTTAAAAAAATCTAGATTATGCAGTTCATATGGGTGAAAAGTGGATCAATGCAACAGATGTTACAGTAAGAAAGGTCACAGATATACCTATAGACATAAGGATAGGTGTATGGTTGCCTGCACATGCCTGTTAGTAGTCTTTTATGGAGGATAAACACCAATTCTTCCAGAGATAGGACATTTAGGCCTATTGCTTTTTCATCCATGCAATCCAATATTCTGAGATAATCAACAATAATCGAGCTGTTTCCTAGATAATGCTGGCTTCTCGAAGATGTACATTAATGTAAAGGCTGCAGAATTTTTATTATGCATTAAGTAGCTGCTCCAGTAAGAGTTTTTTAATTTACGAGACCAATTATTATCGGTTAGTATCCCTGAAAAACTTTGTTTTGCCTATCTCCCTCTCAAACAATAAGAAGGTAAGAAAAGTGACAAGAAAACAAAATTATTTACTTTGATGAAGATTCAAATAAATATAGAAAAATAAGCAAATCAATGTTAATGGTTTAGTTTTGTGTGACCATGTTAATATTAATATTCTGAGTAAATTTTGTTTTAGAGCTGTTAAACCGAAGTATTTTAGAGATAGGTAGCTTCTTCACTACCACAAATTAGAAAAATGTAAGAATTGGATCTTGGAAGGCATCGGTCGTTACGCGACGCCTAACTCGCTGTCACGGTGCATTAAATGTTATTGTATCAACTGTGCCGTTTTTACGTAAGGGTCATTGAGCGTCCCGAAAAGGTTTCAAAAGAACGTATTAAATTTTTTGAAATTATTTTTCAACTATTATATTCTGTGAAGTAACTGAGCACCCGCGGCTTAACTCGCGCGATATCTGCCATGATTTTGCACAAATATTGTTTCTCAAATAGGCAATGAGCACAGATTATAGAAGGTACATATAGTTCACTCCCGTAAGCCCAATGCACCCCAACGCGCCACGCGATGCACCCAGCAACCAGTTGTACGGACGGTGGTGGCTAGTTAGTTCTGCACCGTGCTAGTGGAGCGCTGCTACGTGTGATCCATCTGTACCTAATATAATCTGGGGGTAATGAGATCATCTAAAGAAGTTATTCATTAGTGCTGGTAGTTAGGTTAGGTTAGGTTAGTGTGCAATCTACATACGTCAGCATCCTTAATCCCTTCTTTTCAGATAGCTTTACAAGCTAGACGTCGTTTAA
Source organism: Laupala kohalensis (assembly GCA_002313205.1). Lineage (NCBI taxonomy): Eukaryota > Metazoa > Arthropoda > Insecta > Orthoptera > Trigonidiidae > Laupala > Laupala kohalensis. Next base: position 171,783 of record NNCF01129229.1, on the reverse strand, counting down.
AAAAAATAATTGTTTGGACTCTCATCGCGCAGTGGCAGCAAAAGCGGGCACTCAAGGCCTGCGTCGCGAGGGGGGCCTCCGGGGGTCTGAGGGCGCCACCGTGGTAAGATTTTTTTTGTGGGGCTTTACGGCTCGTCGACATAGAGGTTATTAGAGCCCTAAAATTTTGTACAGATAGGGAAAATGCAGTTACACACTAAGAAGAGCCAACATGACTCTCCCCGCTTGTGGGACTCGCTGAATGACTCAACCATACCCACTAAAAACCCTCCTGAATTACAACATACCAAAACATATTTCAAAAACAAAAATCAAAACATTGAGGACAAAATACGAGGAAAATGAAAGATACCCTAGCCCTAATAGCGTCGGGATCGAAAAGAACAAGAGGAGACCAAGGAAGGTCAGGAAAGAGGAAGGAAGGAGCCTGGCACAAGTAAGTGGAAGTAATGCCAGACTCAGTTCGGGGCCCCGTTTTTGCCAAACANGGGGGGGGGGGGGCGTGGTAAGAAAATTAAAATAAAATAAAGATAAAAATGAACAAATATCACATTTTTCTCGACTTGATAGAAAATAAAAAACAATTTAATTATTGTCTTATATGTATTTCTTCAACGTAAGCTGTGTAGGAACGTATTTTCATTACCAGCTTTTTATTGAACATATGATTTAATTTAAATAAGGTATACATTATACAATTTGTTGTTACTAATATTTCGTAAGTCAGACAGGAAGTCAAATTTAGTGGGTACGCGAATATTGGGTTGTTCGCTACTCTGGTTCAGCGCATTGCAACAGAAGCGTCGGAAATATTAACGTAGGAATTCTAAGAATTTTCTTTTGTATTTCTGTTTCAGGCAAAGAAGAGAATCGGGCAAGGTAGGAAGGGCAGTTGGAAATTACAGTTGGACAGATGTCTAAATGAATTATAAAACAAAGACTTTCCAGTGAAACTATAAATAGTAAAAGAAATAATAATGCAAATTATGTTTGATATTAATTGTAGTTTAGTAGTTCATTAAAAAAATAATTTAATGTACACGTAAAACTGGGTTTAATTATTTAAGTCACGAGACCAATTTTTTTAAGGGGAGGGGGTGAATCCTTACCGCCGACTCTGGCATCAAGTGTAAAGTACGGAACAGATTTCAACAAAACTTTCACCGTCATTATGGTTCAACATAGAGTCAATGGTTGGGGCGCTAGGTTTCAATTCGATACATAATCAATGGAGGAAGGAACTAAACTTCAAAATTGAGCAGTATAATCATATAGATTTTAGAAAAGTGGAACAAAAAATTCCAAGACATAAAAAACAAAGTGTTTCAACTTTGCAAATTACATAACAATAACGATAAAACTAATTTTTAAATCTTCCTTTTTTGATAATTTTTGTTGACTATAATCTTTAAAAAATTTATTTTGTGGGAAAGAAAAAAAGTGTGATTGAAGGGTTAAAATTTTTGTGTCCCCATCCCCTAATAGTTTTGTCCCAAGACCCCAATGAAGTTAACGTCTGGTTCCAAAAATGATCTTCTACGTTGAACAATTCTTTGATCTTATTGTTCTAATGAAATTTAATTAAACTGTTCTCTTGTGGACGGGATTGTACAAAGCAGTGGCGGCGATTAGGGAGTGGAGGGGGGCAACTTTTTTAAGGATAGAAAAAAATTATTTTAACCGTCTAAAACGGAATTATTAAAAAAATTACAACGTCCTTGATGTGGTAAACATCAATTGTCTTTCTTTTGATTTATTTCATTATTTAAGTTATACTTAGAGCAAATATGCAGAATATGTCACGTTAATGAAAATTGTCAATATTTTTTGCCCACCACTTTTGGTTCCCAATCGCCGCTACTGGTACAAAGCGCACACCCTGAGATGTATTCAGTGCTAGGTTCTTTGCACTAAAATGAAGTAAAAATAGAACTTCCTTACAAGGAAGATCGTTCCGGAAGAATCTTGTTCCCCCAGAAATTATAAATGTCTCCTTTCTTCTTGACAGGACCATTTCTGCGACACACAGCACACTTTACCTCAAAGTCTTTTCTTGTCGTCTGAACAAGACAACACCCTTCCGAAATTTTAGTCGTACTCTTCAGGTATTCTGAAGTTTTCTCCCAGCGAAAAGAGCTTGTTTTGTTAATGCTCCTAAGTGCGGAGGAAACGATGTTGTAAATGATAAGACTTAGCAGAAAATGTATATTTACATAACGAGATTTATTTATTTATTTGCAACTGTTTGAACGACATAACATATTCGATTATAAAAACAAGTATCAAATAGTAGTTGGATCATTGTTTGTCAAAATTGATTGCAAATTTTTTTACGTCGAATCGGCAATTGCCCGGTTAAAATTAATAATTTTAAAACTTCTAAAATATTTTCAACCACGTCATATGTATAGACTGATCTAAATTTTTTATTCTGTCGTAATGTGGTCGAGGTTGGGTTTCATTTGTCATGAAATGTGAAATATTTTTCAATAGAAGTCCAATTACAACAAAAATCGTTAAAAAACATTTTTAAATGTAGTGACACACTGGAAGTCTTGCAATGACATGGAGAAGACAGGCCAGTGTTCCAGCCGAGAGAGAGGAAAGGGTTTAGTGATCCGACGGTCGCTGTTTTCGGTCAAAGTATAGTATACTAGTTATGTTGCTGTATTCTATACTAAATCTCAGATTCTTAAGAATTAAAATACTGTTTTTACGTAGTAGGCATGTGCATTACAGAACAGTTTCTTAGCAAACAATGAAAAAATCACAGTATAAATAAAATAAATAAATATTTTAGTTTTTCGTTGTCTGATTTAGACATGTTTTGTCATCGGTATTTTCTCTTTTACCGATGTCATATGAATCAGTTTTCCAAATTCATCTTTTCGTCCAAATCCAGTACAATCTGTAATGAAAATAACTGACATGAGATTTTTGTATTCTCATTAACCGAAAGGAATAGTGATTTCGCCAATACACGTCTAGGTAAAAACTCATCATAAAAATATATGCTGGCATTTTAGTGTTGCATTGTACAGGTCATTAGAAAAGGGAAAGGAACTTGTTTCAAGGTCAAAGTCACGGGAAATAAATCGAGAGGGAGTCAGTCAGATCCTAATCTCGCCAGACGACAGTTCACTTGGGACCTTCTCTTTACTGAAGATTGATCCCAAGCCGACGTCAAAATACCTGAGATAAACCGTTATTTCACGGCGAACAGAAAAATGCTTTCTTCTTCTACCTGCTAGTCATTTCCCATTTACTGAAATACAACTCGTTGCGAAAAGATCTCATTGCGATACAATATACTGGTGCACCAACTCTTGATTCTTCTTTAATGAACCATTTTATTTTCTTTAGTAATAAATCGAAAAAATGAAAATATTTGTATGTAATTAACTTAAAAATTAATGGATCATTTAATAAGACAATTAAAAATAATATACCCTTTTTATAACGCAAATGTTATATTTGTTAAAATTAAAAATAACTGACCGGAATTTTTAAAAGCTTATATTTAATTCGAAACTCTGAGAGGCCAGTTTATTTATAATGCATGTAAAATAATAAAATAGTGTGTTATATATTGAGATAAAATTAAAAAGATGTTTCAAATAAAAATTTGAGTGAGGGCCTGATGTGGATGAAATTGGGATGGTTTCGAAATTGCGGACCTATGCTTTAATTGTAAACATTTCTATCCATTCAATTTCTTTAATTCATAACAAAATCATTTTATATCTTTTTGAGCTCGATAAATATATATTTTCTATTTCAATGAGATTATTTTTCATTAATATTGTATACCAGGAGGATTGCTAAACTGTAGTCTTTTCGCGTACAATCCGCAACACATATACAAAGCCAAATGATGTAATGGCGGTTTTCAACTACACTAATGCAATGAATTGTATTCCTCGATTATTATTGACTCTTAAATATTAGTATTGGCCATTAACTACTTTTATCGAATTGTTTTTTTTCGAAACTAGACAAAATGTTTGTTACGTTAGAAGGTGGCTTACCTTCGAATACCCACGGAAAAGGGACTTTGCTTTAAAGATATCCTTGCGTCACCCTACTTACGTCTGAGTTATATTCCAGAAATGTTTGTAGCACGAATAAGTCATTATTTTGCCATTTTACAACTGCAGCACTTGCTTTCAGCTTGTCAGTGTGGAACGAGCTAACTTATGTCAAACAAAAAATTGCTATGAGCACACTAAAACAAACCTGTGCAATAGTTTTTGAAATGAAACACAAGAGTGTAAGTCGAAGAAATCCAATTATAAAAGTTTCAGATTGGAGATTAAAAGTTGTGGAGGAAGTAAAATATCTAGGAGTAATTGTTGATGAGAAAATAAAATTCGCAAGACGTGTAGAATAAATGAAGGGAAAAAAAAGTATACAAATTGGATTGAATAAGGACAATATGAAAAGAAATGATGTGGTGCAACTATATGAAGGGGCAATGTTGTCTGTACTCTCTTATTGCGCGCGTGTGTGGCATAAAAAGTATTTTTCAATGACGGAGGACGATTCACGAATAAATGTAGAGGATGGAAAGGGAGAACAAGCAGGAAGTTAATGTTTTAGCAAATGAGGTAGGAAGAGGTAAAAGAGGGGCGTGCCTCCAGAGAGGTAGAAGAAGTTAACGTACTCGCATAAGAATATAAAATGGTTCAAACCTAATTAGACCGACAGTTGAAATTCGGACCGGACATGGGGCAATGAATGCGTATCTCCATAAGAAGAATTGTAAAATCTGATACAGGTATATGCCGAAATGCTGTAGACAATGTATTGGAATAAAACACTTAGTACGTACTAAGCAGCCAAGTTTACTCAAGTCAAAGCATACAAGTAATAAACATAATACAGAGATGAACATAATTACACAATGCTCCGCTAGGAGTCTCTTGGGTTCCCCACAGACAATGTGGAACGTGTATTATTTGATTGCATGATAAATGGAGAGGAACAAGCAAGATGGCTAGCAAAATTAAAACACGTGGGAATATTTAACTCGAAGAACTAGGAAAGATATATAGAGGATGAGGTAACATTTTTGAAGACTTCGAAGAATATGTGACAGAATCACAGATGGATCGACGCGCTGCGCGTGAGTTTACATATATATGGAGAAGATGCGCTCCACTAGAGGTGGGAACGGGAAACGTCCTAAAGGCAGTGAATGAGAGCAGCCAAAATACCAGACGGCTGAGGTGAAATGGAGATATTGAAGAAAAGAAAAACAAAGAATAAAGTATTAACCCCTGGTAAAGGTAATATGCCAAGGTACTGGGCTAAGAGACAATAAATAAACTATAAGGTTCTTCGCGTATGAGTAAGTGTGCAAATAAATAAATATATAAATAAAATATAAATGTGGGTATGTTATGGTGTCACCGACGAGTGTGTTATCATTGACACTGGGTTGCGTAGACGTTGGGAATCATTTCACCGCCAATTGATGCAACTGGAAATTCGGACTCGCGAAAGTATTACTCAAAGTAATTTTAACCATTCAGCATACGCTCGTTCCTCGGAATATTCGTAATTCGAATGTTGTAAGGAGACGTCGATGAATTAACGCAAAAATTATCATTTTTCACTCACCCCTCCCCTCCATGATACTTATTTCATCCCCCACAACGTAACGTTTTCCTTACTTTTCGAATAATACGATAACAAATTTAGATACTCACCTAATCCTTCGCTCATCTTTGCTCTGTGCTCTTACTGAGCTGTTGTAATGCCAAGCTTTTAGGTTAAATGAGTGTTATAAAGCACACCTTATAAAACAGCGTTACGTTACACCAAGGCTAACACCCCCCGTTCCCCACCATAACGCAGAGTAACGTAATAACACCCCCCCCTCAAGATGCGTTACGGAATTAATGGGCAGCGCATAATAGGAATGGCTTTTGTGACTTGCCGTTATGAAAATCACTGACCATGGTAAAAATCTCTCTGTTAATATCATACAATAAGGTATAACAGGTAGAACTGTATGAGAAATCTCTATTAAATTGGTAAGTGTAAATGAATCGTAAAACTATTGATAAACCGCAATTATAACAAGCCATACTGATACATAAATATTAAGAATTTTTACTTTAATTTCTTATTCATAATTCATTCCCAATCCTATTTATGAGTTTACGCATTATATTTGCCTGGGTCAGAATGTAAGTGCTGGTCTCTTCCGCACGTTTAGATCTGGAGATCACACCTGAGCGTTCTCAAGTGAAAGAAGGAAAACAATTAAGTTACGTAACCAATGTATCAGAAATAAGATTTTGGTGATTATTTGGGATAAGAAGCGATTATCCAACTCTAGGTGAAGGAATAGAACAAGAAAAATGTTATCATTACAAATACGTGAAACAAAAAATGTAAATATAATTAAATATACAATATATAAAATAAACAGTTGTATTCTATACACTCATATAATATGGACAGATTCGGACTTAATAAGCATGTTCTTGCAGGTTGCGGCGAGTGCGCCTTCTCAGAAGACATTCGCTGCCTCAAGAACGGTGGGAGGTGTGCGGGCGGAAATAACGGATCTAGAAAACGAGAATGATTGCGTTCAGAAAGTTAGAGAGCTTTTCACGTGAGGTTTACCATTCATTTGCACAATTGACTATAGTCGACTACCGTCAACTGCGCGAGCATTCCATTCAGCCATGACCACCTACATTTACCAGGCCGGAGTCTAACGCTTGACAACACTCGTCTCGTAAGCCGGCCGACCAAAGGGAAGGAAAGTATCTTAGCTAACACGTTCATATATTTAGTCGTCAATATCATAGAAGCTAAAATATATATAGCGTGACCCCAATAAATAAATAATTATTTTAAGTTCAGATTAATTTGGCACGAAGAATATGAATGCGTAACAATCCATTCGCTGGTACACCGTTGCCACATAATTTTTTTCCCTTGGATCTTTAGGGCTCGCCAACGTCAAGGTCATTAGTGCCCTGTTGCCACGTAATGCATGATCCAGCCTGGTAACTGTAGAAAGACATCATTCAGCCCAAAGGTTCTTTGCAGTCGAGTTGAAGTTGAAGAGGAGAGTTGAGCCGGGATGACATAGCGAAGGCAGTGATTGAGTGCAGTCAGACAGTACAGAGAATACACTTCGAGTGACGACACCCTTCCTTGTTACTCATCAGTATTGGAAATTAAAACTCCTGAGCATAAAAATGTAAAACATTCGACTGAAAATAGCATTTATGCTATTCTTTACCCTCTCTTAGTGACTCCTGTGACTGCAAGTAGTTTCATGTACATTGTCAATTTTGACTCCTTAGGGTGAGATTACGTTGGAGCGACGATCAGATAATACGAGCAAAGAGAAGAGTGAAGCGGAGAAGCGAGAGACGCGACTCAGTTTCTGCTGGAGACGCGATCAGAGTCGTCATCGACGCGTCTGCGCATGCGCGGATGCTCAAAACCTCTCTGCCTGCGTTCAGCATAACCCCACCAAATCTACTTGATCAATTAATTTCCATAGTCACATCTTCTGTTCCGGTTTTAATGCTTTTCGCCCCACAACGCGACTCTTCGGTGGACGCAACTTTTATCAATTGCTTAAAATCCATCTCAGAACAATGTAATACAATCTCCAAACCGCAACAACAGTGGTTAACAACAGCTTTGATAAGAGCGAAGAAAACGTACCAAAGGGTTCTCGTTGCTTTTATCGTTGGTCGCAGCGCTGGACGCAGTGCCGACATAAACACCCTCATTTGGCGCCACGTGAAGGTTTGCGTCGCTTTACTCTTCTCTTTCCTCTTATCACGGATTGTCGTTCCAACATAATCGTACTCTTAGCCAACGTGAAGTCATTAGTCGACATCTGCGTCATTTCGGCATTCTTTCCGCATTTTCGAGCTAAGTCAACCGAATCGGTTCACGCTAGAAGGACCTGAGTCAAGACAACCTGTCTTGAAGTAAAAAAAAAGCAACCGATTCTAGACAATAGAATAAGTAGTGAAAACAAAAGAAAAATACCTCAAGCTAGAATTGGAATTGTTGAACATTTATTGTAAGAAAAAAAACAAGTTTAGGACTTCTAAGTATTGTTTAGATAATTGTTCAAAGTGTCGGACTGGGATCCTTTTAGTAGATGATGGGTTTGGCAAAAAAGCATCGTATTAAAAATTATATTTTCGGCATATTTTCTTAGATATTATTAGAGCTGCTTGCTTTTATTCGCACAGAATAATAAAGACGAAGAAATATTTTTTTAATAATCCCTATACATGCGGTGTTGATGTGACGGACTGACTCATTCATCAACGCAGAACCCAAACTACTAGAGCTAGAAACAAAAAATTTGGACAGTAGGTGCCTTTTGAAACATAAGCGTTCACTAAGAAATGATTTTAGAATTATAAAGGTAAAATACGGTAAAATTTGGGTTTGATTTTTTGCTCTTTTCACCTATATTTTGCGAACTGCTTGACCTATCTTTTCAGATTTTGTTTGCAAATAGAGTTCATTTAAGTATTGAAATATTTATAGATTTTTGTATTTGTATTGCGGAGCTCATTAAAAAGATTTTTGCACTACATGTTTAAACAAATATTTTTCTTTATTTTTTTAATTTAAACAGACTCAGCTTAGTATCTGGGGTTAGGAGAATGAAATAAATATATCAAGTAAGATCTTAAAATCAGTATTATCTAGTAAATGAGCAAGTTGGGTAGTGTTGTCAAGGACAGTGTGCTAAAAGGGTCTCAGTCACTGACTGAAGCCTTTCTACACATGACACAAATGTCATGAGCGTTTCCCTCCTCTCTAATACATATGGCTGGGGTCTTTCTTAGCACAAACGTTTTCCGTTTCCACAGAGAACTCAATTTTGCATTTTTTAGTGAGGTCTTTCTAGCATGTTCCGATTCAACTGCAAGTCGCCTACAGTAAACTAGTAGTAGTTAATGGAAAGCCCCATCCGTATTCGTTATAACTTCTATCCCACCTCTGGATCGGTAGATTCTCGGTCGACTCTTCCGAAGCAGACCTAGACGAACGAGGAATCGATTCAGGAGAAAGAACCGGTGAGTGGAACACGTTTGTGAGTGGGAACTCCGTGGAAGACGAAGCGAATCCCTCTTTGGAAGCAAAGAACGCCTTCTTAGTAATCGCCCCCATTCGCAGTTGCTGGGTGAGGATGCCGTCAATGAACCGTTGTGTGGCAGCTCGAAAAGCTCGAAAGGGAAACCCTTCAGTGACGGACTTGGAAGTCCTTGATTTGTTATCATCATCTTCTTCTTCTTTTTCCAAAGCGAGAGTAGTTCTCTCTGTGGGTTGCGTTGGGGGTTCAGGACCCTTGTCTTCTTGGAGCTCTTCGGATCGCGTGCTCCGGACAGAGGTGGTGCGGTCGGGGACGGCGTCAGGAGGGGGTTCGTTGGGGACTTCTGAACTCTTCTGGTTGTTGCGAGGCGGTGATGTGTCCCCAGTGGCGCCGTACCTGGCTTGTCGAGGCCCAAGCAAACTTCGCTGACCGCGACCCAAGTTCTCGGCTTCAGCTATCTGGGACAAACAGGGGGGCATTCATGTTCCCCTTTGAAAAATCCATTTTCTTATTTTAAGCTACTCCTCCACCCCAACGTGCCTTATAGGAGAACAGAGTATTTCCTTGTGTTTGCTTCATCTACATTTCCGTTTGTAGTATTTGAGACTTGGTGAGAGATTCCAGTAATTTTGGGGGGTGGGGGAAGAATAGGTCAGGCTAACCAATCCAAATTTTGAATTGCTTTTCCCCAATGTCAATTGTCATTGGGGAAAAGCAATTCAAAATTTGGATTGGTATAAAATTTATAATTTTATAAAAATTATTAACTGTCGTACTGCATTAATGGTGCGTTGATTCGTGTGTGTATGTGTGTGTGTGTGGGGGGGGGGGTTAAAGTCCCTTCCTTAGATTTAATTATGTTTCTACTATACGTGATCGTATATTCTTTCAAATGGATAAGAACAATTCTGAATTTTTTAATTTTTTAAAGGTCTTGCTTTGTCTTGTTCTTTGTTTTCATTGACTCACCGTGTTGGGAAGTGGCAAGCGGACGGTCTCTGGCAACAACAGCGTGAGGACTGACGCCACCACCGCCATGCTGCCGAAGAGCCCCAGAGGAACCAGACGATTCACGTCCTTCGTCTGCGAAGTTGCGAATTAAAATATTTAAAAAATCTGTAACATACCCTACTCGACTTTCTAGTTATAGCTCTAAACAGCAGTAAAAATAAAAATATAATTTAATTTGTAGATAAGAAGCAAAAATATTGAAATTATCAAACAGGACGACATACTAAATAGTCACTTAGTTTTAAAATATATATTCCCAAACCTTACAAAGTATATATTAGCCACACATCTGCATATTTGAAAAGGGTTATCCTGAGATATTATCTTCTTCCTTGAACTCTTAGCAATTGAGTCACTGGCTGATCCGAAAAAGGTGCCTCCGAGATGAGTAATCAAGAAAGGAAATTTATGTCTTCAAAATTTTGAATTTTAAGAAACCGCAAGAAGGACACAGAGTGTAAATGAAGAAAGTATGAGCTGTCTAGAAATAGAATTCTATTCCCAATTTTTATTCAAAGTCAATTCTCAAGTTTGCTTTCGATGCTTCCATTTGTTCATGAGTCATAGGGAGAACAAAATTCTACGTACACACGTTTGACATCATCGCCGAAATTTGAAAATAGACGCTCCCGGAAGCAATTCGTAAATATTCCAAGAGATCTCCATTTTTTATCGAGCGCTCACAGTATTTCCCTGACACATTCTGTATAATTGGAAAGTAAAAACAGTACGCGGGTAATCGTATGCTTGTACTAAGAATTAATTGAGTAAAGACGTTGTCAAAGGAGGTGGGTAGTTGCCGTGGAGATGGCAACACGTAATTGTATTCGTTTTTAGAAAATTCACCATAAACAGTATACTCCTTTTTTAATTTTGATTTTTTTGAAATTCTGTTCATTGACGATCCTCAGTTTTAAAATAAAACAATAGTAAAAGTAAAGATGCTCGGCCCTGCTAGTAATAGAGAAGCAGCGTAGAAGTAAAATACCAGCAGGGGGGTCATGGGGGCGGCGACGGAGCCGACGCGTCCCACCATGGCGCAGGCGCTCAGAGAGCAATGACGCACTGGTGTGGGAAAGAGCTCAGCCGCGTACACGTACAGCACCGCAAAGGACAGGGTGATGCAGAACTTGCTGATCAACAAGAAGACCACTTGACCGGCTGGCGCTGCACGGAACAAGCCAGCCAATTCCTTAAGGGCTCTTTTACACGACGACCACCAATGACCAATTCACTTGTGAACGAGGTCACAACATTATCTCTATTGGAGTATACGCTATTGATCTTGGCGTGACCGAACATTGGCGGAGTTGTAATAGGCTCCTACACAAACCACGCTATTTGATGACCACGACAACTCTAGGCCACTAGTGATCGGTTCATAGTGATCAAGTGTAATGGGACCTTTACGATGCGAACCGTAACAGACAGTGTGACTCAGAGACGAAATAAAATTTTGCAGGAATTTGTTACGTATAGAAGTCACCCAAGCAATAATAATGGTCAGTGACACTTTTAATCTGAAGCATTATTTTGAGGTTTTTCTCTGATTTACATTTTTGGAGACTTAAGTCCATTTAAAACTCGAATGTCAAAATAACCATTGTAATTAGTGATAATATTTTTTGGCACATTTTCAAGATAAAATCACATTGGTTTGCTAAGAATAGCACACGTTTGCACTAATTCCTTAAAACGTATTACTTTCATTAGTCATTCCGCCAAAAACATTTTAAGTTCGTAAAAAACGTCAAAATCGATTAGCAAATAGGTTAATCGTCAAAATCAGTGAGGAAAATTTGTAGGGTAGAGAAGTCAAAATTGGCTGAATATAGTTGAATTAAACTACTTAGAGACCGGGAAATCGACTGCGGGAATTGAGTTACGGCTGGGAGCGGTAATGCCACCCCCCCCTTGTCAGTCTACCTTCGCCATTACCCGGCCCACATCCTTCGCGCTGGTGGGATCTCTGGCTTGATTCAGCATACGAGGTCAAACATTAAATCGTTAACCCAGAAAGTGAGGTAATATTACTCTGCATTCCAGTTGTTGTGTTTGGCTACGTAAATGGGAGTCCGTGACCGATGTTTTGCAACGGAACTCGTTTCTCTCGAATTTTATGTCGACCTCGTTTCTGACGCACAGCATTTTGTCGTTTTACGTTGACTACGTGTAGAGATAAAGAACACGGAACAGTAAATCTCGATTGTAAAGGACACCGCCAGCGTGTGATTGGGTAGAGCAGTGACGATCTCAATGACAGATCCGCATCATCCTTGGCACTATTTTTAAATTTCATTTTGAAACTACATTTTTAAATTACATCTTTGATTCAATCATTATTTAGCATTTCCTCACTCATATTTCGCTTCTCTTACAGAACGTCACTTCCAATTCTGGTGACGTTCATTCTAACCGCGTCGTATCCTTACATGCATCGCGAAGCGTATATAGCTTCAAAGTATAATTTTCAAATACAGTTAAGTCTTTTTTGGTACTTATCAGTTTCGTATGTTCTGTCATCATATTGTACCTTCCTTCTTTGTTATATAAGGAAAAAATTCCCAACTTTGTCATGTAGTGTACAGTTCCATTAAAGATGTGCCACGGTTTCATCCCCTTGACGACTTAGCGGTATACATGTATCCGTCGTTTTCCTCATCCTTGTCAAGTGATCCCCGAAGTTCCCATGACCTGTCTAAATATCTCAAGGAATCGCAATCTCAACTAATAATAATAAATGTATATAATAACCCACGCAGAGGAGCCATGAGAATGTAGCAGCCGCAGCCAGTCACAGCAAAGCCACAGCAGACGCACCATCGACGCCCCAAGCGATCCGTCACGAACAGCATGCAGAGATACGCCGGCACTTCCACTGCACTCGCCAACATGAAGTTACGATACACGTTTCCCTTGATCGACACGGAGAACAGCGACAGGCCGTAGAAGACGAAAGTACTCGTCAACCTGCATCACATGGATTGGACGACCTGAACGACCGCGCTTGACGGTAAGCCGACTCTTCATTTCTGCACCAGATCTCAACCCTTGGCAACTTCTGGCTATGGCTCATCACATACACAATTGGGTGAAAATGAAAAGTCCTGAAATGCTCAGAATTACTGGGTTTTTTCTCTTTAAACTATCCCTGAACAGGCCCCGTAGGTGCGCATGCTCCATAATTTACTTGATCTCGGCACTAGAAGGAGATGTGGTCACTATTACGCTCCGACCGGTTTGACACCAATGTAGAATCGGGTACTCATTTTATAGCAGGTCGAGTAGGCCTATGAATCAGTGTGGATGTTGAGGTGTAATGAAACCCCCCCACCTCACCGGGAATCGAACCCCGACATTCAAGCCAGCAACTCAGCATTCTACACACTGAGCCACGCTGACTTCTGAATCACTGTTAAACGCAATAATGCCATTTAACTTGCTTTCAGAAAACGGTCGAAGCAACATTGAACTGGGTTCGTAACACGTTTTGGAAACTATTAAAAACACATTAAGCCGATGTCTTACACNAACGCTATTTTTACAAATTAAATTCATTAATTTTACTCATCAAACACTGTACAACAATAACATGATCCCCATGCATACCCCCCAAAAAACACACGTCACTTCCTATATTTTGCATTTCCTGCCGACTTCGACCTCAACATTACACAAGTTTTAGACAAATCAACATGTTTCTATAAACAGAACAAAAAAACATTTCATTAACAAAGCACTGAATTTACATTAATTTACAACGTCCAAAATCATTAGGCGGAAATCTCTACCGGTAATTGGCCTCTTTCTCACAGAGTTCCATTCCTCAATTCTAGGCCTCCGGCGTTTACTACTTCCGCTTTCCTCTTCTCGCCTATGCGCATTACGACGTAGGTCGGACAATTCACAACCGTCGTAAGAAAATACATGCCTCGATGAGTGATCAACTCTACGGTGGTAAATAGAGGGTGCGTTGACCTTCCAGTCACGCGATCCCCGCGCCAGCTAGACCCGTGATGACCTCCGGCGTCCTCAGGCGTCACGCGGCTCGAACCCCAGGCGTCTGGACGATCGCGAACTCCGAAAGTTCATTCGATTTTACACCATTTCGGCTCACGAGCGATCTGGCTCGGCGCTCCCGACAAACTCAATGATTTGTGATGCCGCACTATTGTTTTTGAAAA
>NNCF01129229.1:122476-156775 GCA_002313205.1 Laupala kohalensis | reverse complement strand
CTTGCCAGATGTGACTAACTTCCTTCGTTGGTGACTGGGGGTGCGTAGCTCTCACGCCCTCGCTCGGTCGCTCGTTCACCGTATTTTATTCTTAATTTCGAATTTAACAGTGAAATTTATCAAATCTTACAATATATAAATATATACTAGAAGGAACACTAATAGATTTGTTTTCGTATTGAGGAGTTGTTCTTTTACGTTTGATCAAATATTTTATGTAGGAAATTCAATCGTTTCTATGTTGATACTATGTTCCTAAAGATGTTACACTTTAATTAGTTCGTGAGGTCCAGCGAAAGCAATACCTGCCTTTAGTGCGAACTACGGTAACCTGAAAACATTTCAACCTTTGCACTCATTAAAAAGAACGAAGATTCAAAAAACCCAGAAACCTATGTTTAGATGTGTATATTATGAGAACAAATATATGCTCAAAAAAACTCTTTGTATAAATATCAAGCTAGAACAATCCATAGTCAAAATTTTTTAGGTAAGTGGATTTTGCCGGGCATTGTACTGTACGTTTCAAATTAATGTTATAAAATTTTTACTAGCAATATATTTTTGAACCCTTAATAGTTTGCCTTATTTTAATTATGTGTTAGAATTAATCAATCGGGATCAGCTTCTCCTTCTCCTTCTACTTCCTCATTATTATTATTATTGTGGACTTCCTTCTCAGCATAGGCGTATAAGGAAGTTCGGTAGGCGTATAAGGAAGTTCCACTTCCATTAGTCTGCGTCTCCTTGATAAATTCTTAGGCGCACAATTTCCGAATAACATGAGCCGTCCCCAGAATTTTTTATTTTGACCTCAGATAGGACTTTCCGGGAATTTTCTGAAGATTGTCTTCTATATTATTTGCTCACTGTTCCCGTGGCTCTGATAACGATAGAGAAGACTTTTGTCTTAACTCCCCACATTCTTTGGCATTGGCCAGGTCTGTATATTTGAACAGTTTTTCTGCCTCTTTGCTTATAACATTCACGTCATTAATAAGATGAACATCAACAAGAAGACTTGTTTGCTTTCTTTTTCTCTCTGAACAATGTCAGTCCTATTAGCATTGATTGTCCTGTCGGTATTTATTGGTTGGTCCCAGAGGATTGTGACTTTCTCATTGGAGTTCTCAGAACTAGGTACGTGTTCATACAGTTATCTTCCACAATGACCCCGAAAGCTTTACATTTATGACAATGTATATATGAACAAACTCTGCAATATTGGACTCTTTAGTATTACTTGCGACACATACAAGGTTTTTATTTAAATTTTTTTGTGACCACTTCCAAAGCCCCAATGATAAAAGGAATTCTGTTTTGTTTTAACACCCCAGGTTCTACTTATTTCAATGCTGCGATTCCTGTATTTCAATTTTTTTCGTTTCTTTTGATACAAAGGAAGGAATTCCGCTGATTCAAAGGAATGAATACATCAATCAACTGACATGTTTTCTTTTTTTAATCTCTTATGACTATCAGGTTTATTCGCCTTGACTTTACGGTCCGTAATTGTTTGTCGGTCATACAGAATAGTGCAGCCTCCCACCGTCATGACTGGTGCCGGTTTGTGATGATACCACTTATTGCTTAGGTTAGGGGTTTTCAAAGCTTATTATTATTACCAGCAGTAGCAGAGATTGAGGAATCGCAGACAGAGCACACGTGATCGGAGGACGCTGGTGAAGGTCGGTAATTTCGCGAGGGGCTCAGATTCCTCCCGCAGCTGCTCAAAAACAAGAAAAGCAGAAAACATAATAGAGAAAACTTAATCGCGAGCGAACAAGCAAAAAACGTCGACCGAAACTATCTAACATTGTGAAGAGTGGAACAAATAATCAATCAAGTACAGTTAACACTTTCCTTTGTCGTTTCTAAGATAAATTACTCTTCGAAATAAAATCTGCAACGGAAGAAAGGTTCTAGAGAAACAACGCGATCGCTTTTTGAAAAAAAAATCAAAGAACTTCAACAGCAGATTAAGGAAAGATGATTTAAAATGAATTCTTTTTCAGTAAAAAAACTCATTTGCAATTTCAGAAAATTTCTGTTTGTTCAATCATAATTTCATTTGTAGGTTACCTCTCATGAATAATAAATAAAATATTGTCATTCATAGTTTTTTTCGGCCATTTTATAGATAATACGCAGAATTTGGTTATACTCCATTGCCACACGTAACACGGCGGAAAATCCGGAATTTACTTAATCTGAGTCCTGGATTGAGAACCGCTAAGACCGTTTATTTTTTCCAACTGAAAATGTTGCAAAACTTATATATCTAAATCCTAAGTGAATGTTCCACTTTTGACCTTAAAAACGCAATTGCAATAACAAACAGGAATGAATACTCACATAATTTTATAAATCATTACAAATCACAATTTATATTTGGTGAGTTTAGTAAAATGAAGAAATATTACTACATACGTCATTACGTAGCATTTACTGCATGCGTCATGTTAGACACCGCTTTGTGCCAGCAGTTTACTGGGCGTTTCTTATTTGTGTATTTGTCACATTTGTCCAAACTCAGTGTAGTGTAGAGGAGCTAGTTGTCTGTATTTGCTGTATCTGCTCCATTGTGGCAAATACGCAAACATCCGCATTTGTCCTCTCATCGGTTTTGAGTCGCACATCAAAGGTAAATGTTTGCGTGAACCGTCCACACTTGGTTAACCACGATTTGCTCAGTAGAGCGCGTTCGATCGAGACTGGTTGATACTCTGGTTCTTTAACCTACATTTTGACTTTTTTTATTCTATAATATCTTTTATATGAACTGGAACATTTCAATGGACTGGAACAACGAAATATTGTAACGATTTCTTGAAGTATATCCCGATCATCATTGGTATAAGTATAAGCAAACATATTTAGGAAACATATTGAGTTATTTGCTCGTTCCGTTTACGTGAGTATGGCGTGTTTGTTTATTTTTTGTGAATGCGTCAAATACAGCGAATACCTCAACACCAAGTGAAATGCCCGCAAATTGTGCATTGTGGATGATAACCTACGTACTTGGACGCACCTGGCGTTGTCTAGCAGCAGCGAACAAGCGGTCGACGCGCTCCGCGTCCAACGTAACGCGATTGCACCGCGCAGTGCGCACCAAGTTGGTGCGCGCGTCATCCAGACGGCCTCGCGCCATCAGCCAGCGGACGGGTTCACTCAACAACCTGAAGAGTTCAACGCAAACGAAAAGATAGAAAACCCTCTCGAAGCTCTGGTATCTCCGGTTGATCCCTCTGGTAGCTGAGGGGGTAGCATGCTTGGTTTGCCACGGAGTCACTCCGGATTAAATTCAAGGTGGGGCCAGAAAAAAATCGTTAGCTTTCCAGATGAATGTCCCACTTTACATAACTGTGACTATTGAAAAGCGAACCTTCCTTCCTCTATCCACCTCCTCCTAGTATCACCAATTCTCACTATTACTAACCACTCCTACTACCACGTTCACGTGGGCCAAGTTGTTGGTAAACCCAACTAACCGACCCACATACTAACAATAGCCCCCTCCACCCACCTTCTACCTTCTATCGTCCCATGTCGATAAGCTTCAATAGCACGCTACATTTCCCACTTACGAATACTACGATGGGTTATTGTCTTATGTTCTTACTGTATTGATGTCATTAGATGCCATCCCATATGTTCCTTATATTGATTTTGGGACAAGTGTTAAATTCTGATATATCTTGATTACTATATACTTGTTAGTCCGGGAAAAACCGAGTCTCAATAGACAGAACTACCAACGTTTCGGCCATCTTGCTGTGACCTTCTTTAGGGCAATATCCTGTCGTACTCGGCAGAGTATACGACTCTGGTATTGCCCTGAAGAAGACCACAGCAAGATGGCGGAAACGTTGGTAGTTGTGTCTACTCGGTTTGTCCCGGACTAACATTTATACTGACTGAAGTATACGTTTATGTGCCTTTACCACATGTAGAAGAATCCCGCGAGCGCCGGTGAGTAAATGACGCGATGCAGAATGCGCCAGTCGCCTAATATCCAAGCGAGGCCTCCCAGCAGCGTCTCTCCGGCAGCGAAGGAGATGTTGAGGGCGACACCCATCGCCACGCGGCCTCGGGCGTCCACCATCTCCAGACCTACGACATCTTACGATTGCTTCTACGATTGAGCTTACGATATATAAAAAAGGGTTACAAGTGTAATGAAAAAAATTGAATTATCAATAGACAGAAAATACAAAATGGGATTATGAAGCATTCTTGTCTTTCACTCTTCCAAAATCGGAAAAAGAAAATAGTCATTGGACGCCAAATCTGGGCTGTAATGCGGGTGGCTCCAGACTAAACTTTTGCAGCGGTTTTTTAGTATGGGGGCATGATTTGTTATGCACGCGGATTTCAGCTCTGACGTGATTGCTCGGACAGCAGTTACCTGTCGATCATGTTCAATAATTTCTTCAACTCGCGCCCTATCGATTTCTGTCATTGAACTTGGAAAGCTGCTCGCTGCCATTTTGGGGTTTTCCTCTCTTCCCGATTGAAAAAATCGACACCATTTCATCTGCTCATTGCGTCTTCACCATAAACGACTTTCCACATAGTCTACGATATGACTGTGAATTTCATTTGCGGACACATGCTTTGCCAATAAGAAAAAACTTACTTCTCGACCCTCTAAGCGAGACCACTTTTCTAAACGCCTTGCCATTCCCTCTGATTTTAACATTTCAATCATTTTGTCCCCTTGGCAGACGTCCCGGAACACGCCATGCGACCCAACTGGGAATTTTTTTCTAGCCTCAGCAGTGAGTATTTAACATGGTAAACAATTTTAAACAAATCGCTTCACAATTTATAGGCTCTTCGGTTGTTCGTGGCAAAAGTATATGAGGCGAATTTAATGATGAAACTCTTGGCGCAGATTGTTAGCGGTCCTTTACTCTACTCCACTCGGTTGCAGTGCGATTTTTCTATGGTGAATTGACGTCACAGGGAGCGGTAGACTAGTGGCGAGGTGAGCATTTGAGAGATGTCTTGCCGTCGTTGGCCGCCACCCGCTTTCTTTCTACTACATACTCAGAACTGTCTACGTCACCTCACCACAGAAATATCGTACTATTCGTATTCACTCCGGTGATGTTCGCACATACGCACAACCGAATGTTTACCTTCCCCAGGTTTCTTCACATAACATTTCAGATTGATCTAGAAAATCGTTTCGTACCCTGAGTACGTACGTACAAAGCACGAATGCTGCAGTATAGATGCCGATGCCGAAGACGGGCTCCAAGAAGCAGAGCAGGATGAAGGGCACGTAACTGTTGACGAAGGAGCGAGCGAGTCCTACCGCACCCATCAGCGTGGCACCGACGGCGAGGACGGTGCGTCTGCCTACCCTGCCAACCACATCGCCGCATGCACTGCCTCAGACACGGTACGATTTTTCTGTGGTGAAATGACATCAGCTATTCTGCTCGTGAAGGAGAGAGAAAAACGAGGCGAGGGATGAGGAGAACTCTCATATTCCACCGCTCACTCTCACGTCATTTCACCACATACAATTCGTACAGTACTTATCGTTTTATATGCCTCCTGTCAGGGGTTAGGTCTAGGATTTTATTATAAATTCAATAGACCTTCGTTTTAACGGAATCTATTAAAACGGAGATTTTAAATAATTTTAATAGTGATTAAAGTTTATTATTGTTAATTGAAAATGTGTTTTGTATTGTATGACCACTACGACACCTCCGTCACTTATTTACTGAATAAAAAATAAACAGAAATCTGATTTTTTTTTCAAAAAATATGTAATCAATCAAAATGAATCATTTCTACAGATTAATACAATGTAGGCGTTCACATGAACTTGTATAGAAGTGTCTTAGGGGTTGCAGCATGTGGGTGCGATAATTTCAATATTGTTGTTATTGCTATTATTATTAATCTTGCACTTTTAGTAATTTTTTTGTTATTATGAATTAGCAATATTTTTTGAATAATAGATTGATAACTGCACAATTAAAATCTTATGGTAAGAATTCTTTAAAATTATTTAGACAGTATACAAAAGCTGATTATTCTTTTTAGGAAAGATAGGTCCCCTACATCCCCCCAGAGACAGTAGTACTAGTTCTTGCCTACGTCACCGACGCTCAACTCAACGTCTCGAGAAAGTGGACAGTCTTGAATAAGTGTTTCTTACCTGTCCGACATGAATCCGGCGATGGGTAGACCAAAGAATTGACCCAAATTCCCAATGGTTCCCACGAAGGTTCGCTTCCACTCATCCGCGCACACAAGTCTCCACTGGAACGGAATGGTTTTGATTTAATGGCGATCCTTCTACTACGTAAAACTGGTATTTGAATCATTGAAAAGGGTAACAATATTCAGCACCTGGAAACACGCGAACAGTTCTCGCGGTTGGAGAAAACACTGAACAAGGATTATAATGTACTTTGGTGCCGAAATATTTGTTAGATAGTATGATTAAGGTTAGGATTTTTTGGTGAGCACCTTTTTTGTTAGTGCTCTTCGTAAAGACGCCACAGTGTGATATTTCGTCTCCAGTATTTTTTCGGCGTCTTTCCTTTTTGGAACCTTTTCTCCCAACCGTGCCGGTAATCCTCTATTTTCTCCTTTTACTGTGACTTTTTAATAATCTTCTACAGCACATTTTGTCACTTATGAGAGATGTGATGTGAGTGTTTCATTCAATTTAAATATGATTTCAAATCATAAACAAAAAATTAAATTTATTTCTCGTAATGAATCCTCTGCTTACAGTGAACATGCAAAATGTAAGCTTTTTTTTTGTAAAAGAGGGTACTTGACTACAACTATGAAACAATTGGAAAAAACAAGATCTCGAAAAAGGAAAGCAATGGGGTATGTTTTCTTCCTGTATTCTCGTTCTTCTGATAAGTTATGGTTTGATGTACTTATTTGTGACTCAATGAATCAAAATAGCAGCAAGATGATTTCTTGAAATAGTTTAGTAAAACAGCACGTCTCTGTCCCTGTTTACTTTCCGATTATACAGAACGCACGAGGAAAGTATTGTAATCGGTCGAGGAAAATATATTCGAGATCTTTACGAATCGCCTCCGGGGAGTCTTTTTTCAAAGTTTTCTGATGATTTCTATTGTGTATGTGTCTGTTAAGAATTTTGTTTCCCTGAGAACTCATTAATGCATCGAAACCAAACTTGAGAATTGACTTGGAATGCATTAGGAATAGAATCCTGTTTCTGGACAGTTCCTTCCGATTTCATTTACACTCTGAGCCCCACTTTCGGTGTCTTAAAATTCAAAGTTTTGAAAACACGAAGATTGTTTATTGTGCAAAGAATTCTGCGTGCATATAGCTAAGCAGCATTTTTGTATGTCGTTCAATTTCCGAGATACAGCGAAAAATGTTTACGTAAATAACGGATAAATAAAATAAAATATGATTAAAGCATTAGGATTGGATATATTACCTGTGAACGAATTACCCACTTCCTTCATTTTCTTCGTTTTCATGTTTTTCTCATGAGTATGTTTTGTGATTTATTATTGTCTAACTTATTTGTAAGTTCAAGTTCTTGATTTTGATCTTCATTCGTAGCTTGGTTGACGATTGTCTTGACAATTGAATACGACAAACGATTTCAATAGATATAAATAGGGCTTCAAGTTGGGACCAGCACTCAAAGTTCGTCATATCACGGAGATATATAGTTTTCTTTATTATTAATCTACTTCTTTTAAAATACAACAATATGAATAATAACGAATTAAAAACCTTTTTTAATTTTTTATCAATCAGTTAATAGTACAGTATAAACAGTAGTAAGGAACGTGCTTGAATCATTTGAAATGCCCGAGAACACGTAAAGACGTGTAGGTCGATCGCAACGGCATCACACCGCGGAAAAAGTGTAATATCATTTTGTAATAGCTCTGATATCTGGAGCCCTAGACTTTAGTGTATTGACCCTTTTTGTCTATTGGGCCCAAGACAATATCTGGAGCCCTAGACTTTAGCCTATTGCCCCTTTTTGTCTATTGGGCCCAAGACAATATCTGGAGCCCTAGACTTTAGTGTATTGACCCTTTTTGTCTATTGGGCCCAGGACAATATCTGGAGCCCTAGACTTTAGCCTATTGCCCCTTTTTGTCTATTGGGCCCAGGACATAGGGCCTGGATTCGTGTCCCACCTCGTTGACGACGGTGCGTGTGCTGTTGTCGTACACGTACGCCTCGCACCGGACGGTGCGTCGAGCGTCGAAGAGGTCGGCTGGACACGAGGGGTCGGCGAGGGGCGCCGGGGCGCTGTGGTTGCGGACGACGCGGAATCGAGAACATTCCTTGAGCACTGGACCGTCGCCTCCTCCGTCTCCCCGGGTTTCCATCCCCACGGCGTATTGCAGCCACGGTTTCCCTGCGTCGTACGACGTGGAGGAGATGCTCTCGCATTCGGGTACCAGGCACCTGCATCGACGCAAAGATATGTGTAATAATAATGATGAGCACGTCGCAGGTTCATGTCGGCTTCTTGCAAACACAGATTACAGCGAATGGCGCAACAATGTAGCGAAGATTCTTCACCAACACCTTTCGGGAAACATAGCAGACACTCCCTACTACAAATATTAACCTCCACTTGTCACTGAAAATAACAATTGGAAACTTTACAGGGACAGAGAAATTAGAACTGATATAACCATACCAGCAATCCGCCCTGACATCATGCTAATAGACCGAAATAAGAAGGAAATTCATCTAATCGATGTTGCCATCCCATTGACTCACAATATAGACAGAACTTACAGTTTAAAAATGAGCAAATACAAGGACTTGGCTGACCATCTCAAGAAAATCTGGAAAGTGGAAAAAGTTATTATTTGACCTATAGTTATTTCGGCTACAGGAATTATACCGAAATCCACAAAACGTCATATGGAATTACTAGGAGCAGCTAATACAATGACCATTATGCAGAAATCCGTAATACATCTCACATGCCACATAGTGTGAAAATTTTTAGAAGATCTTAATTGAACTTGACAATGTTCGTTCATCAAGTTGACAAGATTCAAGCTGTGGAAGACATTCATTCACTCATAATAATAATAAAAAGCATCTTTATTTGGAGGCGAAGTTAAGGCAAATACCTTCTCTTACACCTAACCTCTTTGTGAATACATTTACATGGTAAAATAAATACGTATAACATTATCTATCAGTTAAAAAAAAGAAATTAAAAGGGGGAAGATATCAGAAGGGAAAGAATAACTCATACATCCATCATCATTCATACGGTGGTCCTTAATACAACTCCGAGAGCGACGAGGATCGCAGTGTATCGGAGAACGGGTATTTCGTTAAAATATTCCTTATATTATTATCAACGTTGTTTCACAGTTCGGCCGCGTCGGTAGACAAAGCAACGAGACAATGTCTGAGTTTTGTGTCCAGGAATCAAAAGAACTACTTTGGAAGAAGACCGAGTATTTAGGTTATGTCCATCGGATAAAAATTGGAAAAAGAAATAGAGATAGGTTGGGGTTTTAATCACAACTATTTTATGTAGGAAAAAGAGAGAATGGATTTTCCGTATGTCTTTCAGTTTCATCCAACCTGCTTTCATGTAGTAGTCGGCCAAGTGATCCTGTGTATGTATATAGGGTTGTTTTCAAAAATATTAGCTATTGAATATTGGACGGGGCACCCTCCCATATTATTGAATTAATATAAAATTTCCATAAAATTTCAGATTTTGAAAGTACATTTTCGCGGCCGCAACCACAATAATGCAGTCCACTTTTGTGTCTTAAAATAAGACTTCCATTAAAATAAAACGTTTTCGGAGTCGCTACCAAACTATTTATTTTTTTATTTTAAAGCGGTAGTGACTACTAAAATATATTTTTTAAATCTGAAATTTTTATGGGAGTATTCTTCTAAGATACAAAATGCATTGGGGAGGTGCCCGATCCACTTTACACAAGTTGATTTATTAAGGGGCTAAGCGGGCAAAAGCACGATCGTTGCACAAGACCGCGCAATGCAATAAATGTGGTTACAGCTCTTTTCCTTAATCATAGTACCTTAATTTTATTTATTTATAAAATATCATAATGATCTTCCAACTAAGTTTATATCAAAAAGTTAATTTGATAAAATACAATGTGCATTAATAAATCTAACTCCTAACTTGGTGATTTAATGTTAATTACCTTAATCATCTGCTAAAATACATTACTCCAAAACTGCATAAGGGACAATCAATTTTATCCTCTTTTATTTTTATTAGATGTGGTTTATAATATTCATTGAGTGCAAAAGACCTCACTGCAGTGCGTCTGGCCGTTATCGTCACCACTTTCACTTAAACCTGTTTCTAGCTATAGTATCAATTCCGCGAAATGCGGAAACATAATATTTCGTCATTGCGATTTTTTAAATAATATTTTTATTTTTTAAAATTCTGGTGATTTTTCTTGAACTGATCGGAAGGTTTATGGTGTTGAGCGAAAAGTGAAAATGTTTAAAGAAAAGGTGTTACTTGATGTGTCACGGTAAAGCATTGCAAACGCTGCACAGTTCTTGCCCGCTTAGAACACCTACTCGGCCCTGATACAGCTCGTAGTACGTGGGTATAGGAGTTCGGAAACCACAATACCCTAACACAAAATATCTCAATAACTAAGCAACGAATAAACTTCATTGTTCGTTTTAAAACATTAAATTTATTAAATTATAAAAAAACTGTTGAAAACATCACAAAAATTGAGCAATGCGATGCAAACCGATGAAACTTGTTTAATCAGTTTCATGAAACTTAACTCATTTCAATATATTTGGACCGAGTCTCATGAAGTTTTCAAAATTTTTGGACCGAGTCTCATAGAAAATCGTTTCAAGCAACTGGCGATTCTATTGAAATTTTGCGAGGAATACTGAGTTCCAATATGCATGGAAATAAGGTTCGGAAGCTAGAATTCATCTCAAATAAATTACAGAGATATTTTGCTTTGATTAAACCATCGACCGATGGTTCGCGGTCGACGATAAAATTTTTGTAGTTCGCAGAGAAATCTTGGTACATCTTTCATCTTTCATTCATTACAAAACATACAATAACGTCATGAGAAATAGGAGTTTCATAGGTGTGCATTGCCGTACGAAATGCTTACCTTAGGTGTGTACTGCACCTAAAGAGATATCTTACCTGTGAGGCACTTCTCCCGCTACGAACACATAACACAAACTGGCCACAGCCGATAAAATCACTGCTATACAAGTTAGAGAGCACGTGTATAATTGAAATCTTCCACAATTTCCCAACTCTTTCATAAGGTCATCCAAAATAACATCATCTTCCTTTACTACATTATCATTTTCCATTTGTGAGAAACAACCAGGTCGACTTGCAGAATCAACTACAAGTTCACCTTCTTCGCGTTTTGTTGCTGTAGATTCTTTTATGAAGATGGATATCAACAATCAGTAAGAATATTTTCAATGGAGCAGGACATATATATGCTGGTCTTCTCACTCAGAAACTGAGCAAAATAACAAATGTGACAATGCATCAGAACCCATTACTATAGATGCGTGTTAACAATACTAAGAAAAATATGTTTAAAAAAATTAAGAAAATTCCCGGGGATATTAGAAAATTTGTTGAACGGGATAAATATTAAGAAAAGTGACGTACTTGTCAGGAAGTATCTATCATATTAACAAATGATTGATAAAATGATAATAAAGATCAACCTTAAATTATGGAGCGAAGAAGTACTGGCCCTGGTCAAATGAAATATAATTCAGAATCATTTCGAGAGCGCATTAAAAAACTTGTGAATCAGGAAACTACCTAATATTTGTCATATATCGACATTTTTCATTCTGTGGTAGCACAATATTTACTTAAAATGCAATTTTGCGAAATTTGAAAATGAACGGATCTTGCTTACGAACGAAAGGTCCGAATGCCACGGTGCCCTATGATCGCTTCTGGAATCTCTGAATCAGAAGGACCACACGAGTTTTAGCAACGACCCGGATTCAAAATCTGGATGAACAAACAGAGCTGAATGTGATCCCAAGTCATTACTTGTAATTCTGAGAACTACTGGAATAATAGTGATATATCCACCATCATCTCCCAACAACTAAGATTTGTTTGGAATCACTTAAATTTATTAAAATATTTTATTCTGTCAAATTTATCTTTTACTAATTTAGCGAATATCTCAATAAATTCCCGAAAAAAGGCAATTTCCTGAAGATTGTCGTCGTTAGTCGAAAATACTCTCAGACGAGATAAAATTCCGCAAATTAGTAACGCTGGTCAGATTTGATATTCCTGACTGTTTGGTTTTACCTGGTAGACCCTAAGTTCTTATACTCTTTACGAACGAATTTTTGTCCGTGATAATAATAATAATAATAATAAACTTTAATTTCGTGGTTAGGCTCAAACCATCAGGCGCATGATCTTCCGCCTTACCACCGTCAAAAAAATAATACATGATAATAAAAAAGAAATAACAATACGTACACAAATAACAATACATACAATAATATATTCATAATTACAAATTATACCACGAAGAGGGAGGACAAGAAAATTACTCTACTCTGGGGATCGAACTAGGGATCATCCCGGTATTAACCTGAAGCAATTGAGGAAAAAACACAAAAAACCTCAATTAGGATGACGGCTGAAGGTAGAATAAATATTAGATAATATACTACAAAGTGGGTGATACATAATAATTAAATAAAATGCAAAATACATCGATGACCAGATAATATTACAACTTATCGCGAAGAATATTACATTACATTTTAAATTACAAAAAAAAACTTACAATTTTATGACTTTAAATCTTCATAGTACGATTATCATACATTATCAAATATTATTTTCATACATTTTCTTAATAACATTGTACATATTTAAATTTATTATAGTACAGTAGTAACTGTAACAAATATAACTTTTATATTTATATTAAATTGCAGTTTTATATTAGGACTAACCAAATAAATTGTATTGTTTAATACATTTTTAATAGTTTTTAAATCATATTATGGTTAAATAATAAGATAAATTTATTATTAATGGCAAATTCAAAATAATGTATAGTACATAATAAAAAATCAATACTTTCTATGATTTAAAAAAAGACAAAAAATTAGACCTATTTAACAAGAGAGTTTTATTGAATTTCCATCTTAACTTTTGCCTGGAGAAGCCAGCTACTTTTAGAGAGATTTCGAGAGACACATGGTAAGAACCTGTTTCTTAAAATAGAGTACTGCAGAACTATTCCTGATAGTAATAGGGAGAAAATACCCCATCCTAGCTATTCCGACGGTAAAAGAGTTATTTTAAAAACCTTGCTTATGTTTGGGTATAGAAAGAAGTTTTGACTCCTGAAAGCGTAAAGAGTTTAAAAATTTAAAACACTCAAATAAGTATCAAGGACTGTAGTAGTTGGTAAAGCAATACAAGACAGTGTAATATACGCCTACTATGTAATGGTAAAATCTTATTTGAGTGATAGAACCCGAAATGTGGTCAAAATGTCTTTAAGTTGTACATGAATGGAATACAAGAATTCGGAATAATCTGAAGTTTGTTTGCGAGATATCCGCGAAAAGAACGTCACAGTAGTCAAAATGAGGGTATATGAGTGAGGATACAATTATTTTTTTGTTGGAAGTTGGAAGAANTTTGGTGGAAGTTGGAAGAAGTTTATGAATAAGTTTAAGGACATGAAGAGAAGCGTATATTTTCTTACTTACGTTAGCTACGTGTTTATCCCATTGAAATGAAGAAGAGAAAGTGACACCAAGATTCCTTACANAAGAAGTTTATGAATAAGTTTAAGGACATGAAGAGAAGCGTATATTTTCTTACTTACGTTAGCTACGTGTTTATCCCATTGAAATGAAAAAGAGAAAGTGACACCAAGATTCCTTACGTGAGAACACCAAGGGACTCGTTCATCTCGGATTTTTATTGGAGTGAGATTGCATTTGTTAACATGTTTTGGGAATGAACGGGTCCAGTGTATATACTTTGTGACTTTGATGGATTTAAACTTAGTCCATTACACTCATGTTATTATTACTTTCTTCATTGTTCTCTCTTGTTTATATCTACCACATAGTGTTTTAATTAATTTAGTATTACCAAGTTATCAATGAATCATTACTTGGTTGCTGACGAACAAGGAGCAAGATGTATTACATTTATTTTTTAAACTTTTTTTTCATGATTGTAAGGAATGATGGAGATTTTTTTTTTATTTAAAAAAATGTCAGGTTCTGTGAACGATGGGATAATGGTTGTAGCACAACCTTCCCACAGCTGGGTAACAGACCTCTTTTATTTAAGCACAATTTATCTTATCGAGCATGTAGAGCACAATACGCTACTGCTCGTCGCCAGTGCTAGAATGTGTAGGAATGAAATTATGTATGAAAATTTTCCATGGGGTTCGAACCGTCATACCTGTCGCATTTTTGAGAAACACTGCCCGCTGCGCAACCCACTACACCACGACGGCCAATTCTTAATCTCGCTTACTTTGGGTATTGACGCTTAGCAGGATAATTACTAATACCACGTGTGTGTTTGTGGTGGTGGGGTTCTTATTTTGTTTTCGATCCAAAATTAAGAGAAAATATTAATTACATATTACTTAACCTTTTGGACCAAATCTACCTTACGGTCCAACGCCGTAGAAAAAAAAACCTTATTCTTCGTATATCCTTCCGCGAGTTCTTCTACCTCCACCATCGCCTCCATCTTCACACATACAACATATTTTCTTAAAACTAAATCGCCGTGTCTAACAAACCTACCGTAAATATGAAGAGCGAAGAATATGGCTTATATTTTCGGAACCGTAATAATATTTGTAGTATTATGACATTAATCATTTTTTCGAACCCTCTTTGGACCATAAGCTATACTTTAGCGAACCTTTTTCAATCTTATGAAAGTTTTTTTGTTGTGAGTAATTTTGGGAAAATACGAGCCGGTGAAAACAAAATTTGGTATAATTTTTATCCTCTGAATTCACGAAAGTGCCATAATTCCAGCATTTTACGTGCCTCTAACCATTATCATTCCGTCTTTGTTCATTTGTTGTACAGGTTAAGTCTGTGGTTTCTCATCACACTGCTAGGTAGCAGTTGTGTCGCGTTCATTACGCCCTGACGGCGAAAGTGAGAACCTCTTGCTTCGGTCGACGAGAGAGTACCGCGAGCCATGACGAGAGCTACCGGACCGCCACCTCCATTACCACCACAATAGCGGAGGATGCTCTCCGACTGGTTAGAGCCGCGAGTCTGTGTCCTATGCCGGCGGGTGCTGATCAGGTGCTGACGCTACATGTGACAAGGTGTTCGCAGCTCTCCAGTGCGCGTCGAGGCGACGGTGTTCTTTCGCTGCCCGTTGGGACAGAGGTAGGTGACCGTGCTTCCAGTTGCGTCTGGTCATCTCTAAGTGTATCGATCGCGCGAACCACGTGTCCTTGTTCGGAAGATAACATCTTCTACGCGCGTAGACGTAGATACCTATTTATTCACACGAACATTCGATTTGCTATACGCACCTGCATAAGTTTTATACATTGTTTTAGGAGAATCGGGTTGAAGAAGGAGGAGGTTTAGAGTAGTGAGATTATTTGTAATAATACTGTATTTTGACTTCGTAATGACTTTGTTTTAATTAAGTTTGAAGTAAAAATTATTAATTGCTCGTATCATATCAACACATTTTATACTTAACTAGAGAAACATTAAATCAATATGAGTTGTGTATAGATTCACTCGTAGAAAATTGACCATTGTGTAACTGGTGTACCGGATCAATATATTTTTTTCACTCGAAGGATTCACGCCAAAATGAAAATGTCCTTGTACCAGTCGTGTTTGAATTCTCCGATGGTATTCGAGTCATGAAGTGAAAAGGGAAAACACTCGGAATGGAAGTAGCACAGAGTAATGCTCGTGCGAAGTTCATGAACCTTTCACTTCTGTGAATTGAACGCGCCAAATCAAACTACAGGACTTGAACGTGGGGGAGCAGTGGAACACGTTTTGTGGTGTTTGTCGAGGGATGATCGACATAAGTGAATTGTCCAACGCTTAAAATCACTGGGTTAAAAATAAAAACGTATAAATCTTTTTTAAACGAGCTATCAAGTAGCGAAAAGAAAGGAAAAATTCTGTAAAATTAAAAATGCGTAACTACAAAAATGTCCTTTCCATGGTGCAAGGCTTGGCATCATAGGGGCAAGTACACGAAAAATTCATAAACATAAATATTTTTAAAATATAAAATATACATTTTGAAAGCTTAAGATATTTTTTTCTGAAAATTTACTGTAGTGTTAGAACTTATGACTCATGACCTCAAGCTTTAACAATTTATATTTCAAAATTTAAAGTATCTACATTATGGCGGGATATACAAGCATACATACCTCCATTTCACTCCCATGTGGGATATATTTTCGTACAATATTACCATGATCATCTGTTTTCATGTAAATCATGCATATCTATAAAATTTCAGCTCAATCGGTTGGGGGGAACTGGTTTAAAATTCACTTGCAAGATTCGTTCCAAACGTACTAACAGGTTAAATAAAGGCTTGAAAAAAATATTCCGAATATAAATGAGCTTTCCTCTTCCCGGTTTTACCATTTTGCAATCACGCGTAAACCGTTAATTTAAAATATTTACACACGTTTTTTCTCAATAAAATATTAAAATTCGTTTCAGTCGGATAAATCGCATATTATAAATTTTGAAAGTGCAAAATGCGTTGTTTTTTTTTCAATTTCTGATAATAAAGAATAAGTCAGCCAGTAAAAAAATATTATTCCCGTAGGTAAACGGAAAATAAATCACACTATAGATTGGTGTATCAATCTATAGCTTGACGGTATTCTGAGTTTTTCTTTTCGAGGGTACTTTGGAGTAGTATCGGCAATTCTCGCGACGATATTACTTTTATACTTGTACAATATTGTTGCGCTAATTTCATACTATGTAGCGGAGAAAGTTCCATTTTGTATTGAACACCTAGGATACGTTTGAGGAAATAGGTCTTTGACTATGGAAACTTCAGATTTACTGTTTATCTAACTGTACATACGTTGCAGTTCTTAATTTGACTTTACATCTTACGCTTGTCAAATATGCTCAAAATTTTTAGGATTGGGCGGGACACGAATACCAGATTTGAAAAATATGTTGCAACTAGAATTGCCTTTATTTCTTATGCCTACGCGTATTTTTTAGGTTACAGGAGAATAAAGTAGAATAAGGTAATTTACTATCCGGATCCAAGCCAGGAACCGTCTCATTCCGGTAAATTTACCCAAAAGAAAACTAGCCGGGTAAATGATTTCTCAAATTCTCGTTCGACTATTTCTTTTATCGCTCAATAGTTCACGGACCAACTGACAGACACTCCCGCATTTCTCTGTATTCGTACTATACATATTTCTATGCTACGCTAGTTACATATCTTCGCTTCCCGATTCTCTGACGTCGTATTACTCTCCGGTAAATGCACCAGTGCTCGACACGTTAGGTTTTAGATCGGTTTGTGGAAATATAAGAGGTCATAAACTAAGCGTTTATGGTCAAACGTCTGAGTGACTGTAGAATAATGTGTTGTCGCTAAGAGAGATTAGATTAACAATGATTTTAACATCGAAATATCGTCAATCGTCGAAGGTCTATTGTCTTCAGAATAAGACATGCATTGCAGTTTTTCTTGGTTACAGTTTTTCATTTATGCATTGCNATATAAGAGGTCATAAACTAAGCGTTTATGGTCAAACGTCTGAGTGACTGTAGAATAATGTGTTGTCGCTAAGAGAGATTAGATTAACTATGATTTTAACATCGAAATATCGTCAATCGTCGAAGGTCTATTGTCTTCAGAATAAGACTATTTGTTTATGCATTACAGTTTTTCTTGCGTTACAGAAGGAATTGCAGCATTTTTCCATGTATTTTCAGACGTCCGTAACCGTGTCGAATACTGATGAATCTAACGATATTGATGCGCTCGAGTAGTCGACACCCTCTCACTCCGTATTATATACAGAAATGAAACACCAAAATCTGCTTANGATATTGATGCGCTCGAGTAGTCGACACCCTCTCACTCCGTATTATATACAGAAATGAAACACCAAAATCTGCTTATAAAATTTCGATATTACTTGTAAAATATTTGAAATTTTTCTAGTGGCAGTTTTTTCTTGGTTAGGAGCTATTGTTTAGTAGGTGACCATTGGTTCAGTTAGTGTGTGCTACTAAAAGTCTTATTTTAATTCTCATTCTTGCCTAAGAAGATTGGACGGATAAAATAAATATTTAACTACGACTATGAACAGATGGTTAAAACTTAAGATAATGTGAAAGTACATGAAGAATTTCAATTACCAACACCAAAATTTGATAAGTTGATTTTTGTGAATTTCAAATATGGAAGATATTTATCTAATATTGCGAATGACTAATTAACGTGGAATAAACAATACCAATAAGAGTTTTTAAAGTTATCGCGATTTTGAGTTCCAAAATACGACACAGTCGACCACTGATGAAAAAAAAAAAACTTCTGAAAATTGCATAAATTTTGAGTTGGAAGTCGACAATTTAAAATACGAAGAATCTGAAGTGTGCTCCTCTCAACTTTCCAATTATAATTCATAACAAAAACTCGTGGCACTAAACACCCTATATAAATTAGAAATTTCGGAAAAAAGAAAAACACTTCAAAAAAACATAATATATTATAATTATTAAACAAGATGGTACATTCAAAAGATCAAACAGTTTAAAATATTTTATCACCACAGTACATGGTAAACTCCAAAAAATCATAATAACACATTCGAGTATATATTGCAAGAATTTTCTTCCACAGTAAACTCTTTGCAATAGCCCTGTTGACAGATGAAGAAAAGCACCCCAAAGATACTCATATTTTGCGTCATAAATTTTCGCTGTATCTGGAAACCGGTGAGACGTACGGGAATGCGGTTTAGCAAATCTGCACGCAGAAGTAACTGACCAATGAAAATGCCTCTATGCATATTTTCAAAATTTTGAATTTAAAGAAAGCGGAAGTAGAACGCGATGTGTAAATGAAGTCGGAAAGAGTTGTTGTCCAGAAATAGGCTTCTAATCTCATCGTATTCAAAGTCAAATCTCAAGTTTAGTTTCGAAGCATCGATTTGTTAGTGAGTTGTCGGGGGAACAAAATTCTTAACACACACACACATACATTGGACATAATCGCTAAAATTTGAAAATACTCTCCGGGAGCCAATGCGCAAGATCCGAAGAGATCTCAAACTTTTTCTTTTCCGAACGATTGCAATACTTCCCTTACTCATTCTGTGTCATCGGAAAGTGAAAAGAACCAGACGAAGAAAAGGGTTTGGTGACGGGGAAGAAACCGAAACTGCAAGTTCCGATGTCAACGAATCTAAAAAAATTAGCGAATTAGCGAATTAGTTATATTTTGAGCTAAGGATATCCAGCACTGAAGCATTTACCCTGGAGACCTCTCATACATAATTTTCTCACACAGCTATTTGTACTGTATAATTTAGTTTTTACACAAATTTATTGCTTCCTTGGAAGTTTACATTTTAGAAACTCTCGTTCGACATTGCCAGTTCCTAAAAGTAAAAACAAAAGTTGTGTTAGATTTGGTACCTAATAGCCTCTGCCTATCCAAGGTTAAACAGATAACATTAAACATGCGTACATATCATTTAGTCATTATGGGCACTGGTAAAAAGAAGCATGTGTATGGAGGGACGATAACAACCAAAATTTTGATGGGTGGAACGATCTAAAAAAATGGGGGACCCACGAAAATTAGTCCTTTGGAAATGGGGTGTGGTTTCACCGCTGGAGATTTTTTTCCATTACTGACACTTCTACTACTAATTGCGGAAGAGACAAATTATTTAAGGGAGTCTAAACAAACATTCTTGTTAAGTTTATTTTTCACGGATCCAATACACACTATTTACATTTTATGTACACACAATTTAAAGAACAAATTTTGGGCACATTTTTAGGAATGTTCCAAAACATAAGTTGAGAACGGTTGGAGACATTTTCGATACATATGCTAGTAAAGAAAACTACAACAGTAACCTATTTCGTGGTTATTTCCGAAAACTGGAGGCAATAGATACGTGAATTGTGCTATTCAAAGCACTCCAGTAACATTCATCATGGTATGTTCGTGACCCTTTAAAATGCAATGAGACAGTTGAGACGAGGTCGTTGATAACAAGGCGTACGCTCAAGTCTCAACTAGTTTTTCTTATATTGGCTAAGGCACTACGCGGAGTCGACGCGAAAAAAATACCTCCTTAAAAATGAAAAAACAAAGACTGATATTGCCCCACGAGAAAAGCACTGGATTGCAATTAACATTCCTACCTTGTCGAAGTCTCGGATATGCTAACGCTTGTTGCCTGCTTTTGCGAAGACCCAGAGCGTCAGGGGATGAAACCCACCAGCGAGCTTTGATTCGGTGAAGCTCTGGGGGCTCGAAGTGAATCGATCAATTAAAACAAATTGATTTATTTTTCAATGATAAGATGTATGCAATATGATGAAACTGCGATAAATCTTATTGGGGAAAGTTGTTTTTGATTTATTAATTTCAGAATAAATTGATTTAGGACTTTTATAATTAAAAATACATTTAAAAGAATGAATTAATAAAAAATACTGGAATCTCGTGTGTTTGGCCCTGTATTCGATTCCCATTGATATTGCTTACTCCGATTATGTTGTTCTATCTTTATATACTGCTCGAGATGCGAGAGAGGCAGTGTCTTAATAGACAAACTACAAAGGTTCCGCCGAGGGATGGTAATATCGAAAAATCATCGATATATATCAAATCGATATTTTAAAAATATATTATATCGATCATTTGAGATATCGAAAGAAAATATCGATATTTCGGGATTATTACGTGTAATAATGACGAACTTGCTTAAGTTGTTTTACTAAAAAAATCTATTCCACAAATAACAATTTATTAAATTTGCTTCAGACAAATTTTGGTATAAAGAAAAAATATATTATCAAAGTGTCAGTCTTATCAAAATATAAAAATTTGGTTTCAATCGAGGCAATAGTGACATATTATAATCTTTCAAAGTACAAGTTGTGTCAATAGAGTATTCTTTTTTCTATCAATAATAGTATATCAGCCAGTGAGTATGAAAATATTTACAAGAAGTCAGTGCGTAATAATATAAGCTAAATTTAGGAATATATCTAGGCTTCATTTGGACCTTCTTAGTTATTTTCTATATTTACATTAATACAAGTATCTATAATTACAACGGTTTCCACCAAAAACGGTATTACTTAACCAACTCCAATATTTTTATTTTTAACGAAATAATTTCATTCTGTATCTAAAATATTCATATCATAATAAAATTGACGTCATTCTTTGGTTTCTAAACCTAGTCTCACAAAAATAATAATAATAAATTGAGAAAAAACTAGTGTCATTAAAATGTTTCCGCTCTGAGAGTACTGAATACTAATGCCACTTCAAAGTTCTTGTGTCAAAACAGTGAATCATGGGTTCATTAGTTACATATTCTACCTAATTAGTTCGATGTCTTTAATAAACACAATTTAGTTAAACAAATTTAGATATTATTTAATACATTTATATACTTAAAACATTTCTCAAGTTATTTCCTACTATTAACTAAACTTGTGGATTTATGTATAATATGAATTTTTAGTTTTATTCCTGTACAATGTTTTCTTATAACTGTTCAAAATCTTATTAATAATTGTTATAACATAACTTTATTTTGTGTGAATACATAAATTTTTTGCTGTTATTATTAAATTCATTGACGATATCTCAGCACCTTTCTAGTGTTAATTCAGTTATTACTAATGCCAGCCAAGGAATATTTCAGTCCCATTCTTTTTCAGGTTTTTATGTCTTACACGGTTTTGAAATGCAATATTATTAATATTCTTTGAAATAATACGGTAATTATTAATACTCTTAAACATTCAAATTATCAAAAACCATCGTATTCGATATTTGACATTTAATATCGATACATCGATATATCGTTAAAAGTAGGGTAAAAATATCGATATATCGAAGAAGAAAACCTTTCATACGACAAATCAATATTTTTTCAATATCTCTATTTCGCCANCATACTTGCGTAAATTGTTGTTGCATGCGCATCTCTTTAATCCGGTTTTGGTAACATTATAAAGGAGTATTTTTTATTTAAAGCCGTAATCTGATTATTATGAAATAATAATAGCGATAGAGGAAACGCATTATCAAAATCTCACGGTGTTACATTTTCATGATCTCACATTTTCTATTCTGTTCTACGTCTGGTCCAGGACTTAAGATTCGAATGTAACTTTTTTATTGCCGTCTTTTTTATTTTAAATCTAAAATCATCTTAAATCATAAGTTTCGAAATCAATAAAATAATATGAAACATTTATTAAAAGAGAAAAAGCAATTTCCCCAAAAATCCACTTATTAGCTCATGATATTACATTTTATTGTTCATTTTTTTTAATAGACTCTCTTCGCTTGCTAGGGGTTTTACCCTCCATGGGAGTTTGGCTCCAGGAAGTTCGCCGGAGGGTTTCACGCCCAGACGGTCAAGAACGCTTCACCTCAGCGAGGTTACAATGGTGGAGATAAGCAACGGTCGGTGTTGTTCCCAATCCAATGTTATCTTACGGTGTAACTTGAGGTGGTTTCCTATTTTTTACGTAGTACAGTGTGCCGGGAATAAATAAAATAGTGGGTAAACAGCTACACGGTAGAAACACTTATCAAAGTTGCACAGGATATGAACAGAAACTTAAAAGAAACATTACAGGACATTCTGGCATTAAAACACACCTCAACAGATCTGGATTTTTTAGCTCATTTTGTCCGGTGTTACTCGTGGTTCTAAATACATAAATTACTTTCCATATTTCTCTACCTTTGTGATATTAAATTTTCACTTTTGTTAATTTCAAAATTTAAACATCACGAAGATACACGAACTCTTCAGTATTTTATACACGTAGGTACGAAATTACGAATTATTTTACAATCCAGAATGAAAGAACATATAATATACACATAAGAAAGCTTAATAAACGAAGCGTATAGTTAAGACATGATTTTTTTGGCTTTCACTTTTAGGTTATGTACTTGAAAGCAATGTTCTTTACACACTTTCTATAATTTTGATTCTGCGATTAGGTCAGGTTAAGTGTGATCCACCTCCCGTGACGCAATTGAACTCATAGTGAACTGCCATGCGAGTGAAGATGCACATCTACTGATTAGCAGTTAATTTTAACGGGTTTTCTGCTCTTGTAATTCATCAATACGAACCATACTCAGCATTTTACTTGCAATAATCCATAGGAAGAGCCCCGTGAAATTTCAAATAATATAATTGATTTCTTTTTCCGATTTCCGCACCACAGTAATTCCAAACAATTTACTCTCATTCGTATAGATCGGGTGTACAAAACTCCAAAAATAAATTACAAAAAGAGTTGATTATGATTGTATGTATCTGAGAGAGTAATAAACGTAAAAAACATTTCTTAAAGCTTTTATTTAAATCAACTTTTTTGATTTTACCAACAATATTTTTTAATTTTTAGTGCAGCCCTTTTAAAAATAAAAACGTG
Organism: Laupala kohalensis; assembly: GCA_002313205.1. NCBI lineage: Eukaryota > Metazoa > Arthropoda > Insecta > Orthoptera > Trigonidiidae > Laupala > Laupala kohalensis. The sequence goes on along the minus strand of NNCF01129229.1, from coordinate 133,009 downwards.
TTAATTTTTTACATTTATTTTATAATTTTCAGCATCAGTATACGTTATTTATTTGTCAATTGATCACCGCAAACTCGACTGTCCTTCCATTTTCCATTATTTTCCTCGTCATCCCCTTCTCACCGCGTCCCTAGGGATACCAGGGTTGTCTTATCCACAAGATAGCTAGTCATCTGAATACCACTTTAGGTTGAAATTACTCCATGTATTCTAGAATTATGGTGGAATATATACTCATACCTCCATTTCATTACCTTTCGTGGTAGAATTTCGTTCAAGGGTATCAAAATCATCCATTCTCATGCAAACCACACATATCTCTGAAATTTTAGCTCTGCGGGAAATTTGGAAGTGGCCGAAATGTCAATTATCAATTTTGTAACGGGAGGACAATGTATATACGAACGAAGCAAGTTAGCTTGACAAAACGAAATACATCGCTAGATTACTACACCGTAGCAGAGTCTCTACAGATTTGGTCCCATGTCTGGTAGAAATGAAAATGTCTGTTGCTTTATATCGATGACGCAATTGCTTGTTCAGTATCTTCAGCTATTGAAATCAGTAAATGTCGTTTCTTGTTTGTGGAAACGACTGGATTGTTTATAGTTATTCTTTCAGTCTACGCTATTTTAGATCAATCATTTCATAAATGTAACGTTCTTTGCTTTTCAGCTACTACAGTGTATACTTTGTTCGTCCTTCATTGCATGATAGTACAATAAATAGTGTTGATGACCTCGCTCCGAAGTGCGATGATTGCAAGTAAATCATGAACTCTGCATCTGCATGTGAAGTTAACATTTGATCTTCGTATCTGCTCGTATACTTTGAGCTTCATCGCTTTATACCAGACTCCCCTAAACTTTTTTGTTTCGTGGACCACTTGCCATGTATTTTGTTGTTCGGTTTGACCCCCTGCTTATCTAATATTGAATTTTTGTAAATTCATCAACTTCAAATGTGTTTCTGACAGCCGGTATAGTGCTACTCACTTTGAAAGATTTAAATTTTTAACTGGAGTATGAAAACATAAAAATACATGTTACTTTATATACATTTATTAACTGAATTCAATTTAAAACCAACCAAATTAAAATTTAGTATCTGTTACATAAAATAACTAAGCAAAAAATAAATGCTTTTAGTGGGAGGGATGAACTTGATCCTACAATAACAAGTTTTCAACATTTGGCATCAATTTAGTTTGGTTTAATCTCAAATCTTCTCGGTCAGTGATGTTTCAGTTTTTTTTGTTAGGAGAGTGGCAACCATGCTAAAAATTTCTTTCCACCAGGTATGAAGATGGAAAAGCAATTAAAAACTTTCTCGCGATATTCCATAATACTGGATAAGTAACAGGTATGACATACACATGACAAATTCACCGTATGTGGATCATACCATTCATGGAAAGCCAAAATTTAGGTCGCTGCCTGCTTAAATGAGATCCACTGTCGTGGAGCCCCAATTTCCTTTTTCGCTGCTGGTTGTAGTCGACCCCTGGGGGTCCCCCTGGGGGTCGATATAGACCACTTTGGGTATCAGTGATTTAGACATATCACGGTGACCTATTTTCTACTTATGAAAATTTCATACGTTTCTGTTTCAACTACATGGCGACATTGTGAATACCTTAAGTATAGCTAACGGAAAGGTTTGTGTTGCAAGTCATAAATAATGCAACGATAATCTTGAGTAAATTCAAAATAGGATACGTTATGTAAACTGTTTTCACTTAGTCATAGAATGTTTTTACGGTTTGTGGTTTTATTTTGTAATTTTCATACTTATTATATGAAAATTAAATATTTATAATTGTATCTTAAAGTATTTAAATTGATTCAAAAATTCTGTACTTCACAAACTACTTTACATTTGTTTGTCTCTGGGCCAAAACGTTGGTAGTTCGAAACGTTGGTAGAGACGAAATATTTAAAAATGATTTCGGCTCTAAAAACTCCCCTTATTGTGAATTCCATACATAACATTCGATGGTAATGACGTCAGTGAATCAATAAATGCAATTGATGGAATGTGGGAACCTAATTGAATGTACATGGCAGAAAGACATTAAGTTCTTCGAGTATTATGCTAAAGAATCTTATTGATCTTTTTTTAGAGTGAAAAGAATTTGAAACTGCATATTTGTCATCTGCTGGTTCTCCAAACACTATCAAATACATGTATTTTACTGCTGGATTCAAATATTTGAGATTCCTTTGATAATGATTGGAGGGAAGCAAATCATTGAACTTTAATCCTTCGTCTTGTTCGCTCTTCTCGAAAGGAAGTGCGTTCCGGATATTTACGATTCAATTTCCTTTTACATTTCCTGTGAAAAGAATTCGTATGGAATGATAATAAAAAACGATCGTCAAAATCTCTCTCGACAAAAAAAGAGAACTGTTTTACTTCCTTTACTATTTTTTAGTGATCATTGAACTGTGTTTTTAATTTATTAATTTTTTTCAATTAAAACGTATGATCTTTGAGAAGAGGGAACAAAATTTTTATCCCGCCATTTACTACTACAAATCCTCAGAACTGGAGTAAATCTCAAACGCTCTGCTACACCGCGAACTCTGTCCCTCGCGTGCCAGAGCGTATTGCAGAAATGCCTACAAGTTTCTTCGACACACTTTCCTCGTCCCCTTGCAAGTCTACCTACAACCTTGGCAAAACTGTAGACCCATCTTTTATTAGAATTCGCTCCATATTCCCAAAAGATCTTCTACGACCTCCATGAGCGAATTAATTACTAAACTATAACCACACACAAATGATAAGATGTAATGTATGACAAAAGTGGAATAATGTAATGTATAAAAAAATGACATCGCGGACATTGTGCTTTCAGAGGAGAACCCCAGGGGGGTGACCTCACACTGTACTATTATTATTATTATTATTATTATTATTATTATTATTATTATTATTACTACTACTACTTTTTGCACTTCTCAGCGAGCTGGCTGGGGAACATTCACCTATCCCTCTTGTCAGTGGGATTAGGCTCTGAGGGGGGAGGGGGGAGATAATCTCGGCCCTATTCATTGAGGGTTTTTCGGATAGTGTGGCAGGTATTCAGGATGACAGACTTTTGGATTAGGGATATTGAATCAGGAATTTTGAGGAATTTCATGTTTCTTAGCGTGTTATTTGGTACCAGTTCAGTCGTTGTTATCACAATGGGCAAGATCTGTACTTTTTTTAACTTTCCACAGCCTCTTGATTTCAAATTTATTATTATTATTATTAGTGTATGCTCATTATTTTGTCCTTCATATTTTTATTATGTTCTTCTGTATTTCCTTATACTTGCATTTTGTTTTAATATTCTGTTATTTTCTATTCCTTGTACACAACAGAAGCGTGGAAACTCCGCCTGTATTGATATTAAAATAATAATAATTTGCTACTATAGGGTGTGCAAAATAAAACTGACCCGGAAAAGAATTGTAATCCTGACCGAGATCTGAACCTTGAACAGAAAAACTGTCCTTTACAGTGAATACAGGGGAAATATAGGAATATAGGAAAGTACTAGGAAAGTGTAGGAAATAATACTGTACACCGATGACGTCGATGCGACAACACCTTGAGAACCTCGTTATGCATGAGGGGTTCGCGAGGATAGTCAGAAGAGACAGTAAAATCTCCAGGCCACCTCTATCGCCAGATCTCTCTCGCTGTGATTTTTACCAGTGGGGCCAATTGAAGGATCAGGTGTTCTCAAATGATCCACACACACAAGAAATGCTATAACAGGACGTGGAAAACTCTGTTGCTGCTATCCCTAAAGCAGAGTCTCGCAGTTTGATAAATGGAGCACAACACCGCATCGACGTCAGCGATGGCTATTTCCAGAATTTTCCGAGATGGACAGTTCTCCTGTTCATTAACAAGGGTCAGTTCATATCATCCGAACCAGTTTTGTTTGTGTTCTCTGTATATAATAACTATGTGGAAGGATGAAGCAAATTACTTTGTTGATTCCATTACTTAACTTCAAACGCTATCTATACGAACTAGTTTTGGAAATTCGTGCGATGTTTTTGAAAATATCCTCGCAACAGATTGCGATAAATTTGTATAAGTGTGCCTACGATATCCCATTGGTTTCCAAGCAAGGGCGTAGCTAGATTTTTGACCAATGCTGAGTTCATTTAATGACCTTTCAGGGAGCGAAGTTGAACCTTCTCCTCTTTGCAATTCTAGGAAAACACTAATTCTACATTTCTGGGAGCTCGCCATACTCTTCTCAACCGTTGTGGACTGCAGATAGTATTTGACCAAATACTGGAATAGCAGAGCTACGCATATTTTATTTCCATTTAGATAATACGAGTTAGTAATGTAGTATGTTAGATTGGCACGTTTTGTCGGTGAATATAAATGGTTAACGCCCGGGAAATTGAGTGGTATTCATTTCTATTCTGCTTCGAAATTGACTTTCGTTTGTGAATGGGCAAACGGTGTTACCGGGTAGTTATTTTGTACCACGATATTCCAAAAATAAGATATTATTATCCACATATTATGAAAATCACTTGATAAAGAATGTTCAATTTTTCTTTATTTTTTTGTTTGTGTTACAATAATCTTTAGTTGTGATACCACTTGTTCGTTCATTCTGCTTTCGCGTTGAGTCGACGGAGTAATAATAACATCCTAAAATATGAGAAAACGTGAAGGTCGCTGTCAGTAGATACATGTCTAAGCACTAAAACATGGCTTCTGCCCAGACAGTCTCCGTTGATCACGGAGAATTTATGATCGCCCATCAAACCATCCTCAGAAACATCCATTCCATACATTATCCTGTAACTTACTAAATGACAGTCACAGAAATAGTAAATCATTGTCGTTAAGGTGTCACTCGCTTCAGCCTCTCCATTGAATAGCTTCCCACAAATCACGAACTACGTAATTCATTCATTTTCATTATGTAACTAATATGTGATGATAAACAGCTTTAATTTTGCCTCTGGATCAAAATGTTTAGTCGTGATCTTTTCTTGAAAATCTCATCGTATTTTTTGAGGGAATAACTGATTTTGTACACCTGCTTGAAACATCAAATACAATAACAAGTGAAGATATAATGGGGAAATATTTAAACATGTATTCCACAGTTACACCATACATTTGTTACTCAATACTCACATTCTTAATACAATTAGGAAACTCCAGATGAAAAATCACTTCATCTGTGTCCTTAACCTGTGTAGTAATTAAGATGGTAAATGTGGAACTATCTGGATTTTCGGAACAAAGTTCTGAGTGTATCGAATTTTTCCACAGTTAGTTTCCATTCCATAGTTGAAACTGTTCTACAAACCGAGTAAAACACATGTACCGTTGCGTCATTTTTTTTTCTGCAAACAATACAACGCTAGTCTCTCTCTCCGTTTAAAGAAAATTAAAAGTACAAAAATTCGCATTAAAGCGTAGATTCAAATTTTTTTACATTTTATTTCGTAATATCTTTTTTTTATATTATCTGGCACTATAGCCCTTTGTGGGCTTTGGCCTTCGCGGAGGGTAGAGCTCGCGAGATTTCTTGACCCCGGCACCAAAAAGGAGGAGATGTGGTCAGCATCNCGACCCCAGGATAGATCCTGGTACTCATTTTATAGCAGGCTGAGTAGGCCTGGGAGCCAGTCTGGATGTTGAGGCGTGATGAAAATCCCCACCTCACCGGCCATGCAGCCAGCAACTCAGTGCTCTATCCACTGAGCCACGCTGACTCCACTCGTAATAATTATAGTTATAATAATAATAATAATAATAATAAAATCATATGTCCAGTAATTGTAATTAAAAAAACACTTCAGCGTTTATAACGTACGTTACATGAACGAATGCAGTCATGTTAATAAAATTAATGGAAGTATAGACCATGCGCCTTAGATCGTAAGGTGGTCGCTAATTTCAATGTGTTAATTAAATCATATTGTTCTGAACACAATAAATAAACAGTATTTTCCGACAGAAGTGGCGTAATGCTTGCGTGTTCGATTTCGCGCTAGACCGACATTGGTGGGCTTTTCAGCTGAGGTTTTCCTGCTCGCTCCAGACCAATGTCAGTTCGGTGTCGTAAACTCCCTCGGCGCCCAACGTCTCACCTCGGTTTACTCGTGAAAACTATTGTTTCGTGGACGATCAGGTCTCTGGAATGAACCGCAGGTCATTAAATCCATACTAATATATAAATGCGAAATGCGCAAGTGTCTGTCTGTCTGTTCGCTACCTGATCACGACTAAACCACACATCGTGATGAAATTTGTTAAAAAGAGATAGTTAAGATGTTCAGGACAACTTTTTTTTTTTAAGTGTGAAAAGAATGATAGAAAATGATTGACCATATATGTCGATGAAATCGAGAAAGAAATGTGTATATTCGCTTACGGTGACAGACAGGTTTCAACTATGAATGACAATACTTTTCGCCTCAAAAGGGTTCTATAAAAAAAGTCCGCGACAGCATATGTATATCAAGGAAGGTTTACCAACATTATCGAAAGAACATGATTAAAAACAGGAGTGTAAAAATGTTTCAATTTAAGAGTACAATTCAAGAAAGAAAAGATCAAATATTAAAATTTTATAATTTTTACGAACTAGGGATCATCCCGGTATTAACCTGAAGCAATTGAGGAAAAAACACAAAAAACCTCAATTAGGATGACGGCTGAAGGTAGAATAAATATTAGATAATATACTACAAAGTGGGTGATACATAATAATTAAATAAAATGCAAAATACATCGATGACCAGATAATATTACAACTTATCGCGAAGAATATTACATTACATTTTAAATTACAAAAAAAAACTTACAATTTTATGACTTTAAATCTTCATAGTACGATTATCATACATTATCAAATATTATTTTCATACATTTTCTTAATAACATTGTACATATTTAAATTTATTATAGTACAATAGTAACTGTAACAAATATTACTTTTATATTTATATTAAATTACAGTTTTATATTAGGACTAACCAAGTAAATTGTATTGTTTAATATATTTTTAATAGTTTTTAAATCATATTATGGTTAAATAATAAGATAAATTTATTATTAATGGCAAATTCAAAATAATGTATAGTACATAATAAAAAATCAATACTTTCTATGATTTAAAAAAAGACAAAAAATTAGACCTATTTAACAAGAGAGTTTTATTGAATTTCCATCTTAACTTTTGCCTGGAGAAGCCAGCTACTTTTAGAGAGATTTCGAGAGACACATGGTAAGAACCTGTTTCTTAAAATAGAGTACTGCAGAACTATTCCTGATAGTAATAGGGAGAAAATACCCCATCCTAGCTATTCCGACGGTAAAAGAGTTATTTTAAAAACCTTGCTTATGTTTGGGTATAGAAAGAAGTTTTGACTCCTGAAAGCGTAAAGAGTTTAAAAATTTAAAACACTCAAATAAGTATCAAAGACTGTTCGTACATAGTAGTTGGTAAGCAATACAAGACTGTAATATACGCCTATAAGACGTTTAATGGTAAAATCTTATTTGAGTGATAGAACCCGAAATGTGGTCAAAATTTCTTAAGTTGTACATGTATGGAATACAAGAATTCGGAATAATCTGAAGTTTGTTTGCGAGACTAGTACTCATATCCGTGAAAAGAACGCCACAGTAGTCAAAATGAGGGTATATGAGTGAGGATATAATTATTTTTTTGGTGGAAGTTGGAAGAAGTTTATGAATAAGTTTAAGGACATGAAGAGAAGCGTATATTTTCTTACTTACGTTAGCTACGTGTTTATCCCATTCAAATGAAGCAGTGAAAGTGACACTCAGATTCCTTACGTGAGAACACCAAGGGACTTCATCTGGGATTTTTATTGAAGTGAGATTGCATTTGTTAACATGTTTTGGGAATTAACGGGTCCAGTGATTATACTTTGTGACTTTGATGGATTTAAACTTAGTCCATTACACTCTGATTAATCTACTAGAAAATTAAGGATATTGTTAGTCTTACTTACGAAGTTATCAATTTCCGTCATATTACCTGAAACATAAATCTGTAGGTCATCCGCGTACATGTGATGCGAGCAGGAAGAAAGGACGTCAGAAATATCATTTGCGTAAATTATAAACAATAATGGACCAAGTATAGAACCTGGGGGAACTCCACGGAAAACACATTTTGAATTGGAAATATTACTTCCAATTTTTACAACTTGTTTCCTTTTAGATAAATAGCTAGAGATCCATGTAAGTGTATGCTCAGAAAGACCAATATTTCTACAGTTAGCTATCACAGTATCGTGATCAACCGAGTCAAAGGCTTTGCTAAAATCCAATAACGTTAGAATTGTTACGTTTCTATCAATTAATGCTTTTCTTATATCTTCAGTTACTTTGAGAAGTGTCGTTTGAGTGCTGCGGCCCTGGCTGAAACCTGACTGAAAATTGTTGAGGAGTTCATTATTTGATAAAAATGCAGAGATATGCTTATTGACTATATTTTCGAGTACTTTAGACAGAGCTAGTAGAATACTTATCGGTCGAAAATCACTAGGGGATGTAGCATTTACAGATTTAGGGAGAGGTTGGACGCGTGCTAGTTTCCAAGCTGGCGAGAACGTTGCTGCAGTCAGCGAGTAATTAATTATGTGTATGATAGTGGGAAGAGCTGCATGTAATACAACTTTCAGCTGACGAGCATTTATATCGTCTGCGCCGTAGGCATTCGATTTAAGGTTGCGAATAATTTTGAAAATTTCAACAGAATCTACATTTTGAAGTAAAATGTATCACCCGAACATTGGTTTTCACAATCTTTTAGAGATTTTGTTTTTATCCTTGAGTTCAGGAGTAATTCGAGGTGAAATGTCAATAAAGTAACTATTTAAATCATCTGGGGAGACTAAAATTTCTTTGGAACCCTCAGTCCTGCCGACTCCTAAATTTCTCAAACTACGCCAAATTCCCTTGGAATCGGTGGTGGATCGGAAGAAGCTATGGTAGTACCTAATTTTTGCATTTCTAATAGATTTATTTACTTTATTCCGTAGTTTCTTGTATTCCACTTCATAAAAAAGTTTTACTTTTTTTTTTGAAAGAGCGATATGCTGAGTCACGGTTTTTCATAAGAGCGCGAATATCATCACTTAGCCAAGGAGCGGCTGGTTTCGTCAACTTAGAGATTTTAATCGGAGCAATCTTATTCAATATACTAGTAATAATTCCATTTAGAGTTTCTATTTTTTTCATCTATTGAGTTTAGTGAATATACTAATGGCCAAGGGGCTTCGCCAGTTTGGAGAAAAAGCATCAGTATCAATATTTTTGTAATCTCTATAAAATTTGAATTTCTGTTTATATTTGAGAGATTTCAGTGAATATAATAGCAAAATCAAATCGTGCTTCGATATTCCGGGTACGGGAAATTGGCCCTTTGCATGAACTTCTCGTGAATTTGAGACGATAATATGATCCATCCGTGTTTGAGTTATTGTAGTGATGAGTAGAGTCTAGCTTTAATACCTCCAGATGTAAAGAGTGAAAACTATTCAAGAAACTCACGATGATTCATACATATTATTAAGATTACAATTAAAATCACCCTTTAATATTATATTTTGATATTTAGTGGCATGATACGCGAGCGGTATTTCAATTTCTGATAAACTACCACAATGAGGAGACCAGTACACAACACCGAGTAAGCACTTCTTATTAAGAATGGAAATTTCAACAAATAATTACTCGACTTTAAACGGTTCTGCTAACGAGGTTTCAATAATCTTACTTCGGATATCATCTCTTAAGTGCATAGCGACTCCTCCGCCAATTCTATTGAAGCGTACATGTCTGATTAGTTTGTAGTTAGAAAGAGAAATTGAGATGAAACAGAAGGTTTAAGCCACGATTCACTGATCATCAGGCCATGCGGATTGACTTCGGGGAAAATGTTGATAATTTCGTCATGATGACTCACAAGGGACTGACAATAATTATGAGCTTAAAGATAAGTCGTGAGGGTTGCGCGACAAGGAAGCTTTTAACGATTGAGACACTGTGGCGTCGGCAGGTAGTCCTCTTAAGGAAGGGGCGGACGGTTGCTGGTATGAAAGTGTTTGTCACAAACTGAGTCATGCAGGTATTTCGCGGTCGTCCAGGCAAGATAGTCAAGGCACACAAATAAACTCTACGCGAAATAAAATGGGGAAAAAATTAATAAATTATAAATCCCATTTTTATAGAAAATTTAACAATTAGCTCTATGGTCCAAGGTTAGAATTAAGTTCTTTCATTGAGTTAACTCTATACGTTTCATTACCCTTTTTATTGATGATGGTGCCATCCCACGTCCACGCATTCTTAAATGAGAAGCGCTGAACGACGGCATCCAAGATCTCACGGCGTACGCGTGTGAGGTCCTCTCGGATCGTGATGCGGCTTCCCTTTAGGTGGCGTTTGGCGGCAAACACTTCATGGCGTGTCCTATAATTAACCAATTTTACAATTATAGACCTGATCTTGCCC
>NNCF01129229.1:14682-116503 GCA_002313205.1 Laupala kohalensis | reverse complement strand
ATTCCGGTCAAGGGCCCTAAGGCAGAGGCGGATTCAAAAAATTCTGCAAAAATTCCTAGATAAGATAAAAACTTAGCTATGAGTTATAATACTAATAGAATGTCAATATGTTTATAATTTAACGCAAAAAAATTATTTTATATGTACAAATTATTATCGAACTATAGATTATTCTGAGTATAGTGTTTAAAAATCATAAGAATTGAAATAACACTATATTCACGATTTACTATTACAATAAACACACCCCTAGACAAACCCTAGAGAACCTGTATAAGAAATCCGCCTCTACCCAAAGGAAAACGGGAGAAAAACCCGGGCCAGGATGGCGCCATACGGCAACACAATCATGCAAANAATAATCCGATAAGTATTTCTGATTATTTTGGTTCAAAAAAATTGATAACGGTCCGTATTTATTAAATAATTTCTTTGATAAATATTAAATCCATGGGCCGTTGATCAGAATTGATGGGATTGTCCCTGGCTGGTTTCCGTACAGTATCTTGGTTTATTATCAACCACGCAAGCATACGCAGTTTGCAACTTCTTTTTGACAATAAAGCTTATTTATTCATAGTGGTAACGAAATTTTCCCAGTTGAATAAATCACTACATTTTTTTTCATTTGTTGTATTTAGTAGATTATGTATTTGAAAGTAGTTTTTTTTCTCTGAAATTTCTGTGATAAATATTTTTATTTAAGGTTAAATAATTGCTTTGCAAACATGAGTCATGTTTCGTAATTATCATGGCGGAGATGTCCACTTACGACAATTCATTCGAAATATATTTTTTATTCCAGATTTCAATGTTTCATCGTTATAACTTACCATATCTAGTTTCTAAATTAGTTATTGAACCATTACTAAAACATGGCCTAAATTACTTGAAATATAAAAAACGAATCAACATCTTCGGGATAATTTTTTACATTGACGCAAATTCTTTACTAATAGAGAGAGGTTAGTTTTGCAGATGATGCGTCCTATCTTCCTTTAACCTGTTAACATGTAATTACAAAAAAAATCCATAATTGCACATATATCTACCTGTGCGCCTTTTTTAAATTTTAATAAATTGTTGTTTTCCTTTGATTAACTTTAGTAATAGTCGGAAAAAGGATTGTTTCCCGCAGAGGTCCTTAATCCTATTTACCTCGTGCTCAAAGCTTTGCATTGGACACATTTTGCAGCGCTACTACGTGAAGGTATTATATCCGTTGCAGAGCAACTAAGCTAAGGTACCCCCCAAACATTTTTTAACTCATAACTTCCGAGTAACTACTTGTGGAGGAGAGTCTGCAACGTCCACAGCCAGGTAAAAATTGCGACGGACCGGAACTCGAACCCGGGACCCGCTGCTCTGACCGCAGGTGTGCTATCCACTGCACCACCAGCCTCGACTCCCAAACCCATATCCAACCGCCACCTGGCATTAACCGGTGAACCTGGGTCACATCCTCCTTCACCAGATCATGCCAGGTGGAGGTTGCTTAATTATGGAATTCGGGTGGTTGGTTATAGAGTTTTGAAAGATAATATAAACGGCGTTTGTTTTTTGAAGAAATCCTTATCCCTTGGGTGATCCATCTATTGTATTTCTTTGTGTTAATTAACTTGCGTTTTATGGGAAAACTAGAGTTGTAATGTTTTAGGAATATTGAGATAAATACATTGAATTTGTCGTCGGTGTTTTGGCAATTGTAAACATCTTTCCATGTTTCTTCACGCAAATAATTTATGAATATGGATTTATTTATGTCATTAAACTCTCTTGTAAATTTGTAAAGGATTTTAAGCGGTTTTAGTTTATTATTAATAGTCAATACTTGAGCAAGGTGATCACTGTATCCGGCGATAAACACTTCAGAGAGATACGAGATTCCATTGTTGACTATAATTTGATCTAGCAATGTTTGAGATGAGCCGGAGAGGCGAGTGGGGTCGTTTATCGTAGTAATAAGGTTGAAGGAGTCGATAAGATTCTTGAATCGATTAACTGGTGAATGTGCAGAGTCGGATGTACTCAAGAAATCGATATTGAAATCACCACATATAACGATAGATTTAGTAGATTTATGTGCGATATGTTCTAAAACATTTTCGAAGTTCCGAAAAAATATGTCAAGATCTGATTGAGGAGGTCTATAAATACACAAAACAACAATACCGGTGTCGGTCAGTTCAACTGCAGAAATTTCGAACACACTATCTACGCAGAAGTTCTCGTAGCCTGTCAGTGGAGAAGATAAAATATCATTACGAACGTAGATACACGTACCTCCGTGGGGATTTTTGCCTTTAAAATTTTGCCGACAGTAAGAACTTGCTAAATAATAATTAGAAATAGCAGTATCGTTGATGTTGTTAGTTGAAAGCCAATGCTCTGTGAGGCATAGCAAATCGAATCGATTTTCGTGTACCAGAATTTCAATGTCTGTCAATTTGTTTGAAAGGGATTGGACATTATGATGAAATATAATTATTTTATTTTCGCAAAGAGTTTGTGACTCACGAGAAATGGAATCGACGTTAGATTGTGGAGAGGAATTTGAAATTGGTACAGCTTCTAGTTCCGGATCAAGCCCGCACACTGCACCTGAACGCGATTGTCACCTTCGAGTACCACATCGTACTCCTGAGCGCAAGTTGTAACTGTGTATGGGGGCGGCAGGAGAAATAGATGAGGACGTGCGAGATGAGGAAGCAGGAGGTGAAAGAACGGGGAAAGGAGAAGAAATGGGTGTCGAGATAGGAAGAGGAGATGGTGATGAGGTAGGAGCAGAAGGAGGAGATTTGATGTCCTAGCAAAAGTATCGCCTTAACATAGCGAAAAAACCTATTAAAACATAGCAAATGGAAATAGGAACGCAATGATTTCAATATTTTTATACTTTATGCGACATTTACAAGAATAATTCACAAAAAACTGCGGAAACGCATCTTTATATAATTAGAGAAAAAAGTTTTTGAACTTTGAAAATCGGTTTACTAGAACCAGTTATTTGCGCTGTGAAATATTGTAAATGAAAAGATAGTGAAATTTATAACGAGTATAAAACATGTGCTATAACTACAGGCATGTCAAACTGGTAGCCCGTAGGTTTTTGCTAGTAAATCCTGCAATATGTTACCTATTTCACAATTGTGCCTTTACTTATTCATAAATTGCATTCCTGGTAGCGTTGCAGGCAACCAGAAGATCCTCGTTTCGAATTCTGCAGTGGAAATCTCAAGTTATGTTTATTTTTGTCAACATAATGTATCTGATGATCCATTGGTATTCATTTTAACTTCTTTAACTATTAACTAAAAACAATAAATCCATACTAAATGAACCGTTTATCATTACCATCCAAAATAAAGCTCGATCTATAGGTAATTTTACTATGTATGTAATTAGAAAAAAATAGGATTCCTTTGACACTAGTATCGCATTTTTCCTTTGTGTGAGATTACATTTACTTAAGTAATCAAAGGTTTGCATATATATCTAATATTTAAAGTGACAATTCGATAAATTCAACATAATTTTAAGTGTCTATTTGGAAAAGTTAGTAAAAAGTATTAATTATTTGAAAGTTAAAAGTTAATTATTTCAAAACTAATTTGTGTTCAGTCGTTTGATTAAGTTTCAAGTTAAATTAATTATTTTTTCCGATATTGAGTTAAAAGTTAATCCAACATCAACTGATTACAAAAAAAAAGAGTTGGATAGTGAAAGGTTAATTTTTGGAACATTAGTAAATTTAAGGAAAACGAGGTAAATACATCATATACATTTAAATAGTTACAAAAAATACGAACTGTCGATTTCGCAACCTTGATAAGTTAAATAAGAAATTGGGTTTCGAAGTTCCTGTCAAAAACCCTTCAACGCCTGTCACTTGGAGTCCTGCGGAACGAAACAGATAATCGAAATAGTCTGATCATTATATCACTGATGGATGATTTATATGTTTATTCTCCTCTGTTGTCGGTGTAGTTTGCAGTTTCATACAGGAACTCTACCAGCTCGCTCTATGCTCTCGCAAGTCCCTCTAGGAATAAGGGTTTCAATGAAATTGAATAAAAAAAAGTGGTCCAATCTATTCGCTTCTTTTGACGACGGGTCAGACTTCTGATAATCTCGGAAGATTCCTCGGGGTTTTTCTTGTTTGAAACTCTTTTGCAGGAGAGTCACCTTCACTGTTTCTTTCGCAAAATACTGCTGTTAATTTCTGTTGTTGCAGGCAATTGTTGCAAACGACCTTGGAGTGACCGAACAGTGGCGGAACACGACCAAAAACTGTCCCGAATAATAATAATAATAATAAAAGTGACTTTATTTTGGCGAGACTCAGACCTTAAGGTCTGCTCTTCCGTCTAACTAATGTCCGTGGTTTCTTTTTTTTTCTTTTTTCTTTAGGGCTCGTCTACGTCAAAGTCATTAGAGCCCTTTCCATGGTTTCATAGAATAGCTAGTAGATAATGTTATCTTCCTGGTCTATTAGGGTTCCTTACGTGCTCCCCTCCCTCTTCCTGCCGACTAGAGCGAGAAATTCACGACGTGAAATCGTTTTGAAACGTAGACTGTCATGTGACTTTTCCGAAAGTAATTCAAGATGGCTGCATAACGCAAATTGCCAACGATATTAAGTAATATCCGATTAAATAATAACACTAGTAACAAAAGCAACAATTGTTTGTAAAAAAGAAATTCCATGAGAGCAATTGAATAGAATTGGTGACCGATGTTGGCGATTGATTTAATTTTAAAGGATTCAGAAAGTAACGCCAACGTGGGGGTATACATATCATTACCCTTAAGGACGATGGCGAGGGATCAGCGTTGGCTACACTGCGTAGAAGTCCTTTACCTACATCAATCTAGGTAGACTGACATTTAAAAATAAATTAATGTTTATTGTCAAGAGAGCAATTACAAACTGCCTGTGACCACGTTGAGGAGAATAAACTAATTTCATACAACTACTTTATAGAAATCTAATAAACAAAGCGCGCTCTCCTTCAAATTTTATTTTCTTATCTTACATTTTTTCTGAGTAAAGTTGTACGACTTGTGAGCTTTTAGACGGGGACAGCTCTCGAACCTCCTCCTGGTCTACGTCTCAGTTACTCGCTGCACATTTCTCTTTCCAATGTGAAACTGACCTTTGTGTCAGGTCTCATTTTTCCTTCTTTTCGTGAAATAATTTTTTCTGCTCGTTTTTCTTTCGCAGAATACTCGAAGACGGCGTCTGAGCTGGGAAGCCCGTTGGCAGCCGCGGGTATTCCCCGGTGCTGCAGCCACGTGAGGTGTAAAAGAGCACCAAGTTAGCGCATGGATTCTACGTAGGAAGATAACACATCGACTCTTGCTGAGAGGTCAGTCCACTTTTTACTGCTACGAAAGAATTTTTTAATTTAATAGTGGAAGCACGATTTACAGTGTATGAATGCAGTTTTATGCCTACCAGAAGATAAGATTGTTGAACTCTGTATTACTGAAGATAATATAATGAAACAAAAACTGAACCTACCGTTGTAGCACCGTGATAAACACACTTCAGGTACTTTAAGTAAAGATTGTTTTAGAACTCCTATTGGAATGGCTCAGATGCCTTCCATAATACAGCAATTTAACATTTGTACTCGGGTAGGATGAACGCCAACAGGGAGGAAGAGGAGTGAATGCAGCTTTGAGTTTCCAGCCGTGGTGGCGAGGGGAGGGAACTTCCCCTCCTCCTGTCTATAAATCACTGATACCCAAAGTGGACCATATCGACCCCCAGGGGTCCACTACCACCTGCGAGGGGTCCATGTCAGCCAAAAACAAAATTAGGGGTCCATGAGATGTAANCGAAAAACAAAATTGGGGGTCCATGATAGTGGATCTCATTTAAGCAGATCGTGACCTCAATTTTTGCTTTCCTCGAATGGAATAATCTGTGATATAATAATGAGTGAAAACGGGGATGTTCAGTAGTTCAACATGAGTTTATTGGGCTTATGACTCTTCACACAAAAACAGTTCTTTCAATAAAAATATTTAAATATTATTAATGGTTTAAAATAATTTGTTTTTAAACATTTAACCTTGTATTTAATAAAGAAAACCAAGAAAATAGTTGTTAGTATTTTCTCTTTGAACTGTAATCTACCTCTATTTGTATTTTTTTTTTTTAATTTCATTAACTTTGAAGGTAATTCGCAACTGGAAAATGTCGATGGATTTCATTATTTTCTGTGGTTCTAATGCATCACAATTTGAACTATTACATTCGAGAAAAGGCTTATTAAAAAACGTTAAAAATTATTGTAAAAATGTGAATTTTTTCAAATTTCAGTAATCTTTAGAGCTCACTCGCGACCAGAAGATATGAACCGATTTTATTTCTTTTTTTAGCCTACCAATTTGCAACTTTTTTGTGGTATTACGACTTGAAAAAAATATTTCGAATTTTTTCGGCCCACCCTACTGTGTATGTTATAACTGTTATTTATCCTGTATTATGGAATATCGCCAGAAGTTTTTAATTGCATTTTTATCTTCATACCTGATGGAAAGGAGTTTCAGCGCGGTTGCCAATCTCCTAACAAAAAAGGAAACAGATGGGACATCACTGACCGAGAAGATTTCAGATTAAACGTAACTATATTAATGCCAAATGTTGAAAATTTGTTATTAAACATCACGTTCGTCCCTCACACTAAAAGCATTTATTTTTTGCTTAGTTATTTTATGTAATATATTTAGTTCATTTATATAATAAATTTTAATTTGATTGGTTTTAATTTGAATTCAATTAATAAATGTATAAAAAAGTAACATGTATTTCTATGTTCTCATACTACAGTTAGAAATTTAAATCTTTCAAAGTGAGTAGAACTATACCGGCTGTCAAAAACACATTTGAAATTGATGAATTTGCAAAAGTTCAATATTAGATATGCGGGGGGTCTACCCGAAACCGAAAAACATGACAAGTGGCCCACGAAAGAAAAAAGTTTGGGGACCTCTGCTATAAATGATCGTGTTTGTATTGCGTAAACGGGATGACATGTCTTATGACCTAGGTAGCCACCAGGAGACTTTTTCTTCAACCGCGAAGAACCGCGTCAGCGCGGATCAGCGGTGAAGAGACAGCCTGTCATCCTGGACTAGGATCGCTTTGATTAAGAGAGTTACATGTTCAAAATTGATAGTTTTCAATTACTTATTAAGTATAATACCATGGTTGCTCTATATAGGAATTGTTGGCGAGCCCTTAAGCCCCAACAACAACAATAATAATAATAATAAACATTATTTACAGTTTAAAAATTAGCAAATAAAAAAAAACTTGGTTGACCAGCTCAGTAAACTCTGGAAAGCAGAGAAAGTTTCTATTCGACATATAGTGATTTCGGTCAGAGGAATTATACCGAAATCCACAAAACGCCATTTGGAAATACTAAGAGCAGCCATACACAGACAAATTTGCAGAAATCAGTGATCCGTGACACATGCCAAAATTTCTAGAAAAAGAGCTTTATTGAACTTGATGTTCGTTCATCAAGTGGAAAAGATCCAGCTACAAGCTGTGGAAGACATTCATCCATTCATAATAATAATAATAATCATATATGGAGAAAATCAAATCTACTTTTCAAAAGATTTGTCATATTCAGCGTAAATGATTATTTGATTTCCTTATTCTTGGTGGTTCGGAGGTATTTTCTATGGTGGGACAAACTTCAAAATAAATTTTGCTTTTAATTGACATTTGTTTTTAATTTTCGATGGTACTTGCATGGAATGGAAAAATATTGTACTAGAACACAACATTAGAGATCCCTTTACGTATTCCAAAATAGGGATCAGAAGAAGTTGGTCTGAAATGAATTTCAGATCCTGGATGGTAAGAGTCCCGAGGAATTTCTTTCTCATATTCTCATAAGAGTTTATGGTATCTCTTCAGGATTAAGATTCCCTTCTACCCGAAGCATTCTCGCGCACGCACCTACACCCATACTGACNGATTCCTATCTACCCGAAGCATTCTCGCGCACGCACCTACACCCATACTGACAACCCGACATTCACTCACATTGGGCTCAGTAACCAGTTTCCGTGTTAGTTAAAGTCTGTGATCCATGTGGATATTCGATCCAAAATGAAGGAATTAATGCAATTTCAATGACAGCATCGGTAAAAATAATTATTGATGATTCAGTTAATTGTGATTCAATAGATGGGCAGAGCTTTATAAATACTACATTTCTATCAAATTTCATACTCGAGTAGAACAAACTGCAACGTCAGACTTATCTGCCATGTTATAATTCAAGACTATATTTCAGTGGGTGGTAATCCTTGAAATTATTAACATGAATGAAACTGAAATATATTTAAAGTTATCCGCCCATGTGCGCCGTCATCATCCTTTTATTACGACTGTCAACTCAAGAAAAACTGAAATAAAAAATGAATAAGAGTTTACACTGTCTATTAACTATCTAGGAGAGTCAGTTTGCGGATGCTTATGACATTTTGTAACCTTGATACAAGGGTGGCTAGGCTCCGTTTTCGCCAAAGCTTTCCAACCATATCTACTGCCTTAGGACCCCTTGATCGGAATTGATGGGATAGGCCCTTGCGGGCTTCCAGAGTATAAATTAATTTATTGGCCTCCACGTGGTCATACGCATTTTGTAATTGCTTTTTGACAAGAAAAATAATGATTTATTATTATTATTATTATTATTATTATTATTATTATTATTATTGACGATAGCGTGTGTTTAGGGCGAAGCGATTGAGAGTGCCTGTTGTCTGGAACATGAAAAATGGACCAGAGATAACAGCGGTAACCACGTTAATTGCTAAACAAATAATAGGAAACAACTTACAATCACCCACTGTCTCTCTTGTGTAACCGGTGACGTAAAATTCAGAGCTGAAGAAGTTGGAATAGATACGAGGAGCAGAAACTGGATCATGCTGTACGGAAAATAAACCCCAGCAATAGACTGTACGGCAAATGCTCCCATAGACTAGCTGAGGAAACTGATTATTAATGAATGTAGAAAAAGTTTTCTCAATGTAAATTTGACTGTGGTACTAAGTGACCTGCAGGTCTATGTAGAAATGAAATATTTTAAAGAAGAATATCGATAAAGATTAATATCTTACGTACATATAAACGTACTAAGATCTTCGATTAGTAAAGGAGGAGATTTAAACATTTTGTATTTCATGAGCAGCCAGTTAAAGAAAATAGAATTTAAGAAATTTTCAAGAGTCATATTACACATCGCATTTCACTGAAACTCAGTTGTAAACTAGAAATATTGGTGGAAACTATTGACTTTTGGAGGAGTATTGGTGTGTTGGAACATTGGCAACATACGATACGCACAATACGTATCGATCAAGCGTGGAGTCCAAACGTAAAGAGAATTAAATCACTAAAATATCTGACATTGTATAAGAAAACAAAATTACATTTACTTACTTCGATTTCAACTCGAAAACTTACTTCGCCGGCTCATAAAGCGAGATAATTTAATAATTCTTGATGGTGACATATATTCAGTTTTACGAAGAAAATACTTATTTCGAAACTTTTACTTTTTTAAAAATCATGAATGTGTCTTGTTTGATGTAGTCGGTAATTTCCGGTACACCTCTTTATACGTACGTCACCAACCCTTCCTGAACAATAACTTTTCCGAGGTGTCACACGAATGATAGAACAGAGGTGTTGAGCGCCTTACTTTTACAGCGCTGCCCAACTTATCTTGACTGGCCCGCGGGGGGCCAGCTTCTGTGCACTTTCGATCGATCGATCGCGTCCACATGGGATGGGGTTTGTCAAAATGTCACCCGACGAATAAGACTAATGAGTTGTTTATTTATTTTATTTATTATTAACGCAATATTTTGATTGTCACCAATAAATTTATATTGCTTCAAACTGGAAAAAATTATATACTATATTTGTTTCTCGAGTATTTTTAATATCTCGTAAAATGTTTTCATATAGTAATGTATAACGGGGTAATTACGATTCCAATTCTCTATTCTCTCTCGTCGGACACTCCACGTCAATTTTTTATCCTGACTGAATAGATTTTTAACACAACTTTGTTCTTTACGTGAAAAAGGTACCATTACTCGCAGGCAGTAAAAAAAGTTACGCTTTTTGGACAGTGCTGCCGTGGTATACATCAAACGACAGGAACCATTTGTAATATTAACTGATAGATTTTAATTAAACCATATTTTTCGTTCATTATACCCTATAGTATTGTATGAAAAAGATAGTTGAAAGAAAGAAAGCAATGAAAGATCTCGATGGATTGACTTATTTCCGTGGGAAGTACTACCCACTGCAAATAGGAACAATTAGGAGAATATTCCAGAAACTGTGGTTAGTCACTAGTTCGCAGTAGTCCTGAGATCTCGTGCCGGTTGCCGACACTGCAACAAAAACAAGAAAACAGCGACTTCAAGTCTAGAGAGACAATGGGAGCGAGTGCTTGAGTCGCTACGGAGATGCCTCGAAGTCAGGAGTAGCTCCTTACGCTCTCTGGCGGGGAGGACTCAATGGTAAGATAGAAGGGCGCGACGTTCACTCATTTGCCACCAGGTACCGTTAGTCCGCACGCGATACCAAGAAGGGCTTGCAGCCATGGAAGACGCTCGAGATGCTAGAAGGTTGTTCCGCAGACGAGAATATTCCGCTCGTGGCAGTTGTATTGTGGTGTCGTGGCAAAGCATACAGAAACAGCTCACTACTAGGGAAACACTACACATGCTTTTCCATTTCAAAAACAATCCCAACGACTCATAAATAAAAACTTTAGTCTCAACAATGTTGTCTTAAAAAGTGGACACAATTTACAGAACCAATAAATTCTTTCTATTGTGGAATAGTTTTGCTTACTGGAGGGATCGAAGGGGTGGCTACTCTCTCCCAGACACATTGAGTAAAAAGGAAGGGCCGAAACCCACCTGAGCCTCGGCTTCGCTGTGTAATAAATGAGACATAGCAGAAGAAACTGCAGTATGAGTTTTTGAAGATGACATGAGTAGAAGAACTCAGAACTAGTAGATATGGCATTCAAACACACTACAGATGTTGTGTACATAAAATAGTTGGTATTATGGATAACTAGAAACAACAACAAACGTCTGAGGAGTTTATTATTATAACAGAGGTGGTTGTTCGGTCCGCCTTCCGCAGCTTCCATCATGGGGACATCCAAGATCGACGTCAAATCAATCCAGTTTTAATAGATTTTTTTCATGACCATCTCAGGTTGTGATAAAATATTGAAGGGAGGTAGCCATCGTATACATTGAGAACAGTACGGAGCATTGTTGTAAAATTTCAACCCGCTTGGAAGTTACAACAATATGAAAATTAAACAAAACACCCCGAAACGACACTACACAAAACTTTTGAATTGCTCTGGAAGCTCCCCTAATTGAGATACAGAGCTGGTAGAGATGTCATTCTACGGCGTATTTAGTGATCGTTATAATGGCATGCTATACGACATAGGTCGAGAAAGAAAAAAATTAACGTATGCAAAATCAAACTTGTGGTTTCAAATTTCTCCAAATGCGCATTTTTTAAAATTTTCAAACTAATACTTGAAATAGTTTATATCCTTGTTAATCATCATCGTCGTTATATATTTCCTGTGCTTAATTTTCTTAATGTAGTTACTTCTCTTCTTCACAAGACACAAATATTTTAGTATTTTGCTGTTTTGGAGAATGATTCGTTCATCCTATCTCTGGCATTTGGTCAACAGGTCCCTCGTTGAATTCGTTACAAGTCAGACTATTGGAATCCAGACATTTGCGATACATTTCAAAGACACCTTACCTGAGTATCTGCTCACTGTGCATAATATTTATTATGTATATCTACTCTATGTTAATTGTATATAGCGAATATTTCTGTTGAATATGACATAATCAATAATATTGCCTTATTTAGAATTTCTTCCTAATACAATTATATCAGAATAAATTATTACATCAATAGCACTTCATTACTTTGAACTTTCCATAATTATATCAAAATGAGACGCTTATCTAACAATATATACATTGCATTATCACACTAGAGCAATATTGAACATGATAATAGGTTTTTCACTAAATGTTTGCTATACACTGTGTCGTATAGCATGTCATTATAACGATCACTAAATACGCCGTAGAATGACACCCCTACCAGCTCTGTATCTCAATTAGGGGAGCTTCCAGAGCAATTCAAAAGTTTGTGTAGTGTCGTTTCGGGGTGTTTTGTTTAATTTTCACATTGTTGTAACTTCCAAGCGGGTTGAAATTTTACAACAATGCTCCGTACTGTTCTCAATGTATACGATGGCTACCTCCCTAATTTTTTTTTATCTAAACCTGGGATGGTGAGGATTAGACGCTATGTTGATTTGACATGGAATGACCCACCTTCATTTCGTAGTTTCTAAAATCCATTTTCACAGGTAGGAAATTTTCCCATTTGTGTCGTACTAGTACAGGAATTAATCTTACATTATAATTGCGAATATAAAAATATTAATTTTTCTAAGTGTAATATTTACTTTATGTATATTAGATGGAAAACCGAAGTTCTTGTGGCTTAGTTTAATTTCTGTTGCGTAGTCATATTTATTCTGTGGCCACGAGCACAGTGAATCTTCAGGGTTGAAATACAACGAAGATTAGTGTGTTCTGATACCAAAACCGTATTCAGTTTCACGCACGGATATTTAATTCAAACTTAATCATGTATGATTTTCCATTTTCGATAATTCCGGACAAGATATCGTGATTATGTTTCTCGCTAGAAACAAAAACAAAAAACAAAAATGGAAGTCTCCAGCACTTTTGACTATGTGAAAAATCCTGTATATCAAAAAATGTTATTTAAATTTTTAGCACTTCCTAATAATTTTCTGATACTTTGGGACACTTACTAGAAAATTGAGGAATCTTCTTTCTGCTTGCTACAAGAATTTTTTTTTGTATAGAACACTCGTACGGAGAGTGAACGCCGCAGATCTCGTATCCCTCTCGATTGCAACCGATATGTCGGCAGATGTTTTAAAAAATACGAAAAATTATTGCTGAATGAAAGAATGGAAAACATTTATTTTACATGTCTGAAGCGAGTGAAATTGTGTAAGTGCATTTTCGTGGAGATTCCTATCGCTGTAGCTTTGAGAAAGGAGTCATTACAAAAAATAAAATAAAACTTTTGTTTCGAATGGTGCATTATATTATCCACATAAAGTTGTTACCTCTTAATAAGTTTGGTTTATTTTAATATGATTCATATTTGTAGCACCCAATGTTTTGTTTTTAATTCTCCGAATTTATTATTCAAAATTATCGAAGCTATTTCGCTGACGTCAGCATCACACGAAAGTAATCAAGGTGTACGGGCACTGGTAATGGGCAAAGATGGTATTTAAAGGTTTCCAAAATAACTCGGATTAGTACATCTTTTGAAAGGTATATAGACCTGCTCTGCAGTTTATCCCCCCTCGTTCTGTTATTAACAGTATCGGACCACACCGATTCTTACAGACTGATGATGCCGATAATTTTATTATATATGTTAGTTGTTGTTAAATAATGGGAATAATTATTAAAATATTTCAATTATGAAAACCACATCACAACTAGTAAATGAGTGATTTATTTCTACATTTTTACAACGGTTATCTTCCTTGTGCATTTTAGGAGCAGTTACCCCAACATGGATTTCGACGAGATTTTGGAGGAGCTGGGTGAATTCGGACGGTATCAAATTACCAATTACCTTCTCATCTGTCTTCCTGTGTTCTTTGGAGCTGCAAACAGCCTCAGTTATGTGTTCACTGCCGCTGTGCCTCGTTACAGGTAAAAGCACTTGCAACCCTATCTTCTTTTTTGAAATTTTATTTTTTATCCAATTTTGGAAAGAGTTTTCGAGGGGTCATAAAATTTTGATGCATGAATTCTACAAAATATATAAATGTCGAATTCTATTGATTATAAAAGAAAAATTACTACATTAAAGTCGCTTCGTAATTTCAAAGATTTTACCCTATCGAATGCGAAAGAATGACGGCCATACATAAAAGACTACGAGTATTTTGGTGTTATTTCAGCTGTATAATATTACTTTATAGCCGCTTTTACATCACAGTTTATACAATGGAATACTTATGCAACAAAAAAACAGGAAATGGTTTGCACCAAATAAATATCTAATGGAAATTATGACTGGACATGAGGATTTTGCGAAACACCTATTTCGATTTAAATTACAAGAAAAACAAGATTGCATATACGGGCGAGCAGATGAAGATGTATTTCATGTGCTATTAGTTTGTGAATTAAATGCGGAAGAAAGAGGGGAATTAATAAAATTATTGAAAGAAAGTGCGGGTTTACATACAAGGAACATGGAAAGAACTATTCAGCACTGAAGAAACATACCACGTTTTTCAAACAATAGTAACACAAATGCTTCGTATCATGAGAGTAATACGTTGGACTGAAACTTCATAGATAGTATATGGTGCCCGCCTCCCCGCGGCAGGGACGGGAATGAGAGAATCAATGAAAAGCCGCACACTAAAAGACAAAATGTAAGAGTAAAAGGAAACAAGAGTATAAAAGATGAAACTGAATGAAGGGAACAAGAAGTTAATAACCAAAGTATTGTCATTTTGATCTGATACTGGGTTCGAATGTAAGAAAATGAAATACCGGACACAATTACTTCTCAAATTGTGACGACGGTACATAATCTCTAGGATTCCAGGAATTAATTGCAAAAACATACAATGCTTAGTTAATACAATTACCATGGTTAGATGAGGGATAATGTAATCACCATTAGGTCAATCTACTTTAATCTTCTTTTTTTCTAGTTTCTGTGAATTTTTTGGAGAACACTTCTCACGAATTCAAAATTATTTCATTCCTCATTGTTCGAAGACATTTCGCTGTCCAACTTATTTTGGCCCGCTATTTTGCAAAACGCTGCCCGACGAATGCAACCAATGTGTCATATATATTTGTAACTCGTTGCTTCGATTCTCATTCCACAAATTTACATTACTTCTAGGTGGAAAAATTAAATGTATATTTCTTTATTTTTAAAAAGCATTTTAATATTTAGTATTGTAATAAAACGTTTTCATCTAATTATAAATGACGGGGTAATTCCCAGCACAATTTTCTGTCTTCCCTCATTAGACAGACCGTATCAAACACAGTGGAGCCTCATTAACTCGAACATCGAGGGAAAGGTTATAAGTTTCAAGTTAATGAGTTGTCGAGTTATAGAAGACTTCGAGATACGGAGTTTTTAACATTATCAATTTCGACATATAGAGGCATATGTTATTCAAGTTAGAGAGTCATGAGAAAAAAGTTCGACTTGCACAGATTTATTTTACTACATTTGTATTGTACATCATTTCATGTATAAAGATTATTTTATGGTAAAGGAACAACGTGAAAATATGCATGTATTAAAAGAAATCCGTAATTTTCTTTTGAATCAAGGAATGAACAGAATTAACAATTAAATTGTATTTTCGATTGCAAGCAAGGCACTAAATATGTTATCCTCGATAGAACTACATCTTTCAATGAAAGTACGAAATCATTTTTTGGAATTGGTTATTGACGACAACGAAAGTATTGCGTGAAGTTAAGAGTATTGCGAAAAGAATTTCAATTTACAGGGGCAGCAAAGTTTACATACTACTTTTTCGAGTCCGCTAGATTTGTAGTTCTAGTTAGAGAGTGTGATATGTATGGAAAGTACACCACAGGGAAATTTTATTCAGTTCCAAATTATAGCATCTAAATAATTCGAGTTGTAGGGTTTTTTGTACTTAATTTCCTCGTCTTAGAGAGGATTTCGAGTCAACGGGTTTCGAGTTAAAGAGGCTCCACTGTATTAATTCTGACAAGATATATTTATAACAAAGTCGTGCCTCCCAAGGTTTGATGAAACATTTTATGTAAAATGTGTTATAACCCGCGAGCTTTAAAAAAGGTTTCGCGGTCCGCATGTTGGACAGCGCTGTCCTAAAAGGAATATTAGTGTTATAATTATTCATGAAGAAAATACACGAATTATAATTGAATTTCTTTAACTTATGGTTAGGAGTTAATGCTCGTTAATTATTAATGAATATTGTAAACAATAGATGTTCACAATTCTATTTTCAGATTTTTTTACTTATTTAAAAACCCACGATAATTAAGTAATTTATGAAAGTAATAATATGGCATAACACTGACACAATGTTGTTTAAGTATGTAATTTAAGTAGCCCATATATTGAGACAAATTGTATTGCTTCTCACATATCTTTTCAATTGTATTTCTTTTGCACCTCAATTTTTACTCTAGAAAGACTATGAGGGTAGGAGCACGTGCTTTCTAATTCTTTCTCGAGTTCAAGACCGTCTTTCGTCATTATTTCTTCTTCTGCACGTGAAATGTTCAGCTGTTCGTCTCGTGATCTTGATATGCTATCTATCAGGATCTGCGTGTAATCACTAAAAGCTCATTTTGTTTGCATTGAGAGGTGCGGGGAAAACACTCACCTGAGGTGAAGTAACGTAAGCAGTTCTTAGCAAGTTGGAGATAGTGAAAGAGACGGCGGGAGACTAATATCGTTCATGCGCACCAAGCCACTTGTCTACCGCGCTCTGACGTCACTACACCACTATAACTGGAAGTTGGTGAATAGCGCACTTCCCTTCATCCAGATGGATTCACATTTCAAACAGAGTGAAATCAACAACAACAAACACAAAATAGAATAAAAATGAGGATATATTGTAGGGATAAAATATTACTGTCCCCCATTACCCATGATTTTGAATAAAAAGAAGTAGCAAGAAACAATACCTTCTGCAGGATAACTTAAAACGTAGTGATAAAAATCCCTTTTAAAATCATAAATAAAATTACGAGAAGAAAAGTATTTTTTTAAATCCCATCTACCGTTATTTGTTCATAAATATGCTTAGAAGATTCTAAATAATACGCCTCGCAGTTAGATGAGTTTTCCTTGCCACGTAGGTGGTCTTGTATTGTAACATCTTTTCTACGGTCTTGACAAAATATTTGCTGCTGAAATCGCTTTTGTGACATTCCATGCGAAACGATGACATGAATGTTCGCGTGAATTATAGGAACTAGGAGAATAGAAATGAATCAACATACAAACGCCACACGTGGAATGATTTTTTTTGTTCGTCAAGTTATAATTAACAAAAACAACAATCTATGAATTGAAATCTAATTTAAGAGAAATAATCACACCAGTGACCATGAATTGGCGAAATTCGCGTGTAAGACTATGATAAATCACTATCAGGAAGTCAGTTCATTTGAAGATATCAGACGACTGAGGGATGTCTAGACAGCTGATCATTATCTGATCAGACGTTACAGTCGATTACTAACATATCTTAGTCGAAAATTATTACGTAAGGCGAGAGTCCAGAGTTCATGACGTATATTCAACTGTATTATCTTTAAGTACCGAAACTGCATCTACGACGCATAAATAGCAAATTATTATGGAGATAGTGGAGTTTAATGGAGATTGTGTCATTTGATACGCAGATTATATCAAATAAAAAAAAACGATTGACTTAATGCAGTTGAATGTTACCTGTGGAGAACAATGAGCTCATTTATTCTCCGGTAGATGGCAGGGACCATCTTATAAATTCCGCTCACGGTCCTTTACGAGGGAAATGTATGTAAAAATGTACAAGAGACTGTCCGGTATGTAGTGAGGGAGGGGCCATTTCGCCACACCTCCTTCCGCGCTAATCTCTTAACTTCAACACAGTGAGCACAATTGTACATGTCTCCACGATAACTCCCGTCACGGTATTGGGGATTTTTTTTCGAAGTTTACTCCTCTACATCCGCCGTGTTCCGCGCCAACAGGGTCACCTCGTGTGGGACGTGGCTCTTCACCTCGCACGGACGGTCTTGGATGTAGCGTCATTAGAGTAAAGATCTTGCATGACTCCTCAGCTGATTCGTGGGGGTTAGTGAGGACCAGTGACAGGTATACTCCAGTACAAAGGTGCTACCTCTCTCAACCCTTGACCCCTTATTATTATTATTATTATTATATTACAATAAAAATAACTGGTCATTCAACACCAGTCGCTAGGTCCTTCAAACTATTTCATCCAAGCCTAGCCAATCGTTTCGCTTTGTCATTGGTTGCAGGTGTCTGGTGCCGGGGTGTGACGTGGGAGGAGAGACTCACCACTTCGACGCGCCTTGGGTGGAGCGCGCCGTCCCACGCAGCGACACCGCCCGCCCTGGGTCACCCTACACTCCCGCAGTCTGCAAGTATTTCGTCCCTTACGGTAACTCCTCCTCACACGGCGACGGTTGCGCTCTCGACTTCAGTGAAGACACGTATCAGTGCACGGAAGGATGGATTTACGACGAAAAAGACATCCGGACCATCGTGCAAGAGGTACACGCAAATTTGGACGGAGAGTTGAAGCGAATAGCTATAATATAACAAAATAAATTATAGATATCCAACTTGCACTCAATGAATGTACATAAATTATGTAATGCACCCTGGAGACCGCGGACGGGGAGTTATATCGCTGCACAGCGTTACGACGGGGTTGGAGAATGTTAGCTTTGGTGTTACGTAGCGCGAAGTTTTATAGGGCGCTTTTTGACCTTTCGTTTCTCGTCGTAATTTCTGTCGCAACCCGATAGTAAAATCAGCACCTTCATAAAGAGCCGGCCAATAACGAATGAAAAATTTATTCTATTAAATGGCTCAAGACTTAATGAAACTTCTTTATAAAGGACCAGGTCTTCACCGCCATTTAATAAAATCGACTAATTATTATTAGTTTCTTTGACAATAAATTTTTTATTATTATTATTATCTGACTTTATATTTTCAGCCATTTTATAAAGAGTCTGACTCGGCCGCCAGATAATGGAATATAAAATTTTCGGTAACTCAATAAGATTTATTACATTCACTGGAATATATTTACTATAAGGATAACAATTTTACTTTATTACCTTAAGTTTTCAAGAAAATCTCATATAAATGAACATACTCCAATTTCTTTAACTCGATATTTTTCTTTTCTTTTCAATAATTCACTACAGTTGCACATTTTTAACCCTTAGTTGGTACAAGGATGGGGGAAGCATGTACCGCCAGCGGTACGTAATTTTGGAGGGGGGTGAGAGATATTGTTGGTCTTCGTGAGATAATTTTTCCGTTACATAATTTATGGACGGCCCCTTGAATAAACCGGAAAACACTCATTTGTAGATAGTAACTGCTTTTCGGCAAAGAATGTATTTATTTATTACATTTGTCAAAATTAAGGGTGGACCAATTAGAGGCAAAAATGTATCTCATTGCTGCTGATTTCTTTAAGATTCTCGAAGCATTTCACGCTTTGGAAATGTTTAATACATGAACCAAGTCTAATGGATTCCAAATTTCAACATTTTGTTAAGAAACGTCATGTTAAGGTGCATTTCCAATTACAAATTTTTAGTGTACGTCAGAAAAGTTTTTCAAAGTTTTCTCATCGGTAAGTGGTAGATATTTCAAAGGAGTCCACTCACTGAGTTCACGTAGTCCAATGG
Source organism: Laupala kohalensis (assembly GCA_002313205.1). Lineage (NCBI taxonomy): Eukaryota > Metazoa > Arthropoda > Insecta > Orthoptera > Trigonidiidae > Laupala > Laupala kohalensis. Next base: position 96,829 of record NNCF01129229.1, on the reverse strand, counting down.
GTTTTTTTTCTTCGTTTATAAGAGGGAGCTGATATTTCGTGTATCTCAGTGGCACTAGCAGTTGTGCCTCGGCTTTCTTCAAGATAACAGCTCGCTTCTTTCTTATCTTCATCCTTCCTCTAAATCTCCTTCCTGCCACGCTGCTTTCGAATTTTGTATTTACCCATTGCATGTAGGCTCATTTGTTTCGCATACAGAACGACTTTGATATGCAAAGACAATAGCAAATTCTAATTATTCGGAGCAGACCACATTCCACGATGCCATGTTTTAATTGGTAGAATGCTCGTTTGAAATATTTATGGTAGGTCTCTGGAATATACGGCGTTGCTTACTTCGAGAAACCACATGCGACGCTTATGTGACTGATTTAATTAGTTCGAAATGCGGAAAATGTTCCACTCTAAAATTACATTGCATTGTTAAATTCTTTTTTTACCATATGTACACAGAAAGTATTTAAAATACAGAGTGGTTCCGAATTCAGTGATACGTGTTTGATTGCGTCGGTGGGGCGATCGGCGCACATATTCAAAGGTGCCTGGTATTTCACGCACGCATGCATGCAGCAACTACGGATAATGGAGCAACGAGATAATGTATTTCCTGTGTTTCCGTCACACCGCGTCACTTGAGCCTACACAGTAACTGGTTTTTACAGTGTACCAACCCTTGGAGTTTGTATTATGAATTAAATAAATAGCTAAAAACTCACTACCTTTTATGGACGAATAATTTTTAATTTTTTCTTAAGAGCTCACTGCGTTTCGACGTGGATTTACGCCGTCGTCAGGTGGTCAATGTGGTGAGTTCCTAACAAAAAATAAGAATTATTCGTCCATAAAAGATAGTGAGTTGTTAGCTATTTATTTAATTACATTACATAATGGACGTTAATAGTAGTAGAATTTGTATCATGAATTCGGGATCACTCTTTATGTCCCGAGCTGTGAGACTATCTTGAAAAACCGAAACGGAATTAATTCTGGTTGACAGGGGAATTTAAGTGCATATTGCCAACCTCTGCAATATCTCATAGAACTATCACGGTCGAAAACTACCGAAACGGAGGTATGGAGAGAATAAAATGTAGGCTGCAAATTTGAGTCGAAAATTTAGCGAAATTTGCGGTAGTATAATGTGAGGAACATTATGAATTGTGTAGATGCAAAATAGTGTCAATTTCCTNAATTTGAGTCGAAAATTTAGCGAAATTTGCGGTAGTATAATGTGAGGAACATTATGAATTGTGTAGATGCAAAATAGTGTCAATTTCCCAATGCTCACATATTCCTTCCAATAAAGGAAGGAAAATCTGTTTGTAAATTATTCCTGTATGCTTTCATCAATCTAGTTTGTGTGTTCACAGGTATAATACTTTTCTTAACCTGTATTAAATTTGACGTAATTGTGCTCATTTTGTTGTGACGCTGAAACAAAACTGAACTATCTATGACGATTTTTCAATGCCGTTAAGATAATACTAGTTGACCTAGATCATTTTCTTTAAGATGTCCAAATCATGTTAAATCATGTTGTGAATTTTGTAACAGTTGGCGTGTTTTTATCTTCAGACTCGTCAAACAGGTTGTTTACCTTGTGCTAAAACACTGGAAACACGCTTATAATCAAAATTTGACCTATTTTACTATTTCATTTAAGGGAAAATAATGCAACAATCTACTCAAAGTTCTGGAATTATCGAAACACCAAAAATTTAAAAGTATTTTACGAAAATGATTGACTGTAACATGTTTATTATTTGACAAAGGATTATATATTTTTGTTCAAATAAGTTCGTAACAACGCTCCTGACTTTATTTTCATGGCAATTGACACGTGTTTGTAAAGAAAATATTTATGTACCACCGACATAGAAACTAACGATGTTTGATGATATGAAACCAAAAATTATTTAATCTGAGTTTTATTTTTTGCTCATTCATTACGAAAAAATAGGATCACACATCGCACTTCTAAGCGGTGGGGAAAAAAATATTATTGCTTGTATTTTGTAATGACGTCACAACGGGAAATTAAATTAAATCAGGTAATCTCTATACGTAATCTGTTTCTCATTGCGAGTGTAATTCGCATGTATCATAAGAATATATTTCTCAAACACCTAAACTATTTGTTACAAAAATAATTTACTTTCCTCACAAATTTCTTGTACAAATAGTTGTGAGAACATATTTCACAAATTTCAATAAGAAACAAACTAAAGTGTTTATAGTTCTCCATAGTGTACAGTGTCTTTCAAGCAGGGCATCATTTTTCAGTATTCACATTTCGAAAACTATTTTTCGTTAACATGGTAATAACTACAGGCTATATTGTGTAACCTAAGTACTTGTTGATGCATAATTCATGGGAACAAACGTTTTTATCTTTTCAATGTGGGCCTTGACACTGGTTCCACGTTTTTTGTCATTTTATCACAGTTTTTCCTTCCAGTTTTTCTTGGTGGTCAAGAAGTCATTTCACTGTGTATTCTTCTGTGCGTACTGTGACATTGCAGTTCCTATTTTGAACTGCATTATTTTTGACTTATGAATATTGCCTTTTTAAGTAGACTACTGTAGAAGATACACCTCATACTAGTTCACCTTCCCCTTTCTGAAGACTGCTGTAGGATCAGAAATTTAAAAAACATTGTCTATAATAATATTCGCATAGTCTTCCTTCAAGTATTCATAATGTAATAACTTCTTATTTAAATGATAGATATCAACAGGTAGAAATATCCTATACTAAAAATAAAATACTTGAGCGTTGTCTTTCAGAAACAAAGCCACTTACTTGCGGAGTACCCCAAGGATCAATTCTCGGCCCTATACTCTTTTTATTGTATGTGAACGACATGTCATCATCCACATCAGATTGCAAAATGGTTCTTTTTGCTGATGACACTAATTTACTATGTAAACACGCTAATGATCAAAACGTTTTGTCTAAACTTTCGACTTGGTTCCATGCAAATCGTCTCATTGTAAACTCTAGCTAAACAGTGTCTATGTCATTTCACAATAGTAATACAAAATCATTACCCCAGGTTTCTCTTTCTTTAAACGGAACACAATTAAAAACTGTTACGAATACAAAATTCTTAGGTCTCCATATTCAAGACAACCTCAAATGGAATTGTCACATTGACAATCTTAATTCCCAATTAAGCAATCTGTGTTACGCATTCCGAATCTTAGTTAACGCAGTTAGTCCACGTATTTCCCGTTGCGTTTATTTTGCAAACGTTTACTCCCATTTACGTTACGGCATTACCTTCTGGGGTAATTCCGGTCAGAGTATTCAAACTTTCAGAATTCAGAAGAGGATAGTTCGGATAATTTGTAAATCTCACCCCCGAAACTCTTGTAAACCTTTATTCAAGGAATTAAATATCTTAACACTTCCCTGCATTTATATTTATGAAACGGTCGTGTTTGTTAAGACCGAATTACTGAAGTGCCACCCTTGCTTTATACGAAACAGTCTCGTTCACGAACACAATACTCGCAATAGTAATAATATTCATCGCCCTAGAGTGTCAACCACTCTTTGCCAAAAAGGACCTTATCATTCGGGAATCGTTCTATATAATTCCCTGCCCAAGAATATAAAAGATATTATGAAATTGAATCTCTTCAAATCCGCGGTTAAAAACTACCTCCTGCACCAGTGCTTCTACACTGTAAAAGAATTTATTGATTTTAATAAAAGTTAAATTCGTCTTGTGCTTTATCACGCCATTGCTGTAGTACTTTTTAAACAACTTATAACAATTTCAAAAACTATTTTCTTGCATGATTGTGTTGTCTTATGGCTCATATTAATTTAGTTTTATGTGTACTCAACATTGGCACGGTTGTGTACATAAATTCTGTAGCCCCATCCTGGCCCGGGTTTTTCTCCGTTTTTCCTTCGGGTAGAGGCGGATTTATTATACAGGTTCTCTAGGCTTTGTCTAGGGGCGTGTTTATTGTAACAATAAATCGTGAATTTAGTGTTTTTTCAACTCTTATGATTTTTAAACACTATACTCAGAATAATCTATAGTTCGATAATAACTTGTACATGTAAATTTACAAACATATTTGCGTTAAATTACAAACATATTGACATTATATATGTATTATAACTCGCAGCTAACTTTTTATCTTATCTAGGAACTTTTGCTGAAATTTTTGAATCCGCCTCTGCCTTAGGGCCCTTGATCGGAATTGATGGGATGGTCCCTTGCTTGCTTCCGGAGAGTAAATTAGTTTATTGTCCTCCACGTGGTCATACGCAGTTTGTACTGTTTTTTGACTATAAATTTATTATTATTATTATTAATACTTCATTAGTATTTACTAATGCAATGGCCAAGGTTTCGATGCTAGTTTGGCATCATCTTCAGGGGTTATCAAAAACATCGCTTTTCGTAAAAATAAAACTTGAAATAAGTTAACCTTGTCTTGAGCCTTCCTTCATAAAGGCATGATAACAACTAAAAGCTTTTGTGTTTTGAAGTGCTCAAAATTATTCAAAGGTTCTTTGATGTTTTTGTAAACGTTTTTTAATGATTAAAAAAAGAAACTTTATATAATATTTCAAATAATAAAGCAGGTATGTAAAATGTAATAAATTTGTATCTTACAATTTGTATATATATACAAAAAGATTTCTTGTATTACTAATGTGACATTGTCAAATGTTTTGTAACTATTTATTGTTATTATTTATTTAATTTGTAACAGTTATGTACTTAATTTTGTCTTGGAAATCCGTAGTAATTCAACTTTTGAATACTAATTTCTGGAGATCCTGAAGTTGATGCCAAACTAGCATCGAAACGTTGGCCATGTATTTGTGAATACTTATAAAGTATTACATTAAAAATTGATTATCTATAATAATATTCGCATAATTATTGTCCTTCAAGTAGATATTCGGAATAGAATCAATATTTTATCAGAAATCGTGAGTTTGAGCTTAAATACAAAGTGACCCGGAAGTCTCAAGCAGGAGTTACGCAGTTTTGTTGACTTTATTTTTCATTGACCGGTAAGAAGCTAAAGAATTGATCGCAGTTGGATAATTTTTAATGAAGGTAAAACAAGAAATAATCCTAGTTTGTCCTTTTGAATTGATGTTTCACAGTAAAGAGCCTATTTTGAAAGTTAATAGTATGAAAAATATCGTAATGATTGAAGTTTAAAGTTGTTTTTTCCAAAATTTAATGCATATTTTACACTGAAATTTTTTACCCCAAAAAAGAGTTGCACAAAGTTGTGAAACAATGTTTTTCTCATTTGTAGGTGATGTTAAGTTGGTAAAATTGGTCTTGTGTGAGCGTCCTCGTCCGAACTACCAAGACTGTTAACTGTTTAACTGCATCTAGGTTCTTGCTTTAAAACCATTTTACAAGTTTAAAAAATATATAAATAATGAATGTAAACAAATTAATGACTTATGTTAAAGTAGACTGACAAGAGTAACTAATGTTATTGAAAATACAGGTAAAAAGGGAACTGTTCCAATTACGAGTATATATGTAAAGAAATATCAAAAACCACTTTTCCAATAAGGGGTAAATTTTCTTACACAAACAATTGGAAATTTTGTAATTTACCAAGTTCCTTACGAACAAAATTGTGTAAATTTTTTGACTAATATGAAAGTTATTGAATGGTGTCGACCGATTTGGAGATGGGAGTGCCCTCCTCCCTCAAGAAAGAGCTACAAAAACCGCAATGAGTGACGGTGAATTTGTTGAGTAAGATATATTAACTTACTATCTCAAGGTTTCTTAGCCTGGTGAACACGAACGGAACTTTATTTGGCTTACGATACGTAATGCAATTAAAGAAAAAATATATTTAAATTTACGGTTTTGTTTTGAACGAGAGTAGTCGATGAAACAAAATCTGACGAACACTCTTGCATAGGACACCTGGTAATTATTTCCCGGAAGTTAGTAATTATATGAATATGAAGGGGGTGATTAAAATTGTTCCTATTTATAGAAAATTCCAGTGCATGATTTTATATATATATATAATGTTTTTTCTTCATAGTCATAGTTGAATCAGATATCCCTAATTTGTTTCTTAAAAAAGTTTCAATAGCCAATTTTGTATTTCTAGCCATAAATATATTATTAAAATGTTTCTCTCATTAAATGTATCACTTTGTCTGTATTATAATGTATCACAATAACCTCATTTATAGGAGATATGAAAGTAATTAATTCAGTAAGTTTTTACACTTCATTGAATTACAAGTGTGATATATTAATGTCAAAACGTAATATGCATTGCATAGTTACACTAAATTGTTATTCTAATATATTAAACATTACATGGAATATAGTGGTTAGGCGGAAGAGCAGGCTTGATGACCTAAGCCTCGCCAGGGAATAAAGTCATTTTATTACTATTATTATTATTATTATTATTATTATTAATTATGAATGTTGGCCATCTTGACCTGTTCGTGTTGCAGTGGGAAATCACGTGTTCCGACAAGCAATGGCTACTGTCTCTCGTGGGCACGATGCACTTCGCGGGAATATTCCTGGGCACCATCCTCTTCGGGTTTCTTGCAGACAGGTGAGTACGACACTAGTGAATGATCTGTAGATGATATGATATTATTTGATATTAAATCGATGCATCCGTTCGATGAAGCTGTCTTAAATCTTAATGCGTTACGTTTATTGTATTGCGTAAATAATTATTTTTACTAATGAGCAAAATTCTAATCCGACGATAATGGAGATTTTAATATTATGAACTTCAAATTTATGTTTTCTCTGGTTTAGATAATTTTTATCAGTAACTTTCCGATCGGTCTTATTATTTACCTAGGAATTTTAGAGGAAACTTCCTAATTTGACATAGAGTGCCTCATTCAACACGTGCAACAATGTTATGCATGATTTAGCATTATTTATTGTAATTTATTGTGATTCTTCTTATGGTGGAAAGGGGGAGGTTAGAAGAATAGGTAAGTATAGAGGAAATAGTGATATTTTCTACATTATAAATTTTGATCATGTGGAGGTTTACATAAAATGTGAATATTGTAAAATGACACACTATCGATGGCTGGATACAATTTTAGTTTGTTATCTTCGACACCAAATTGTGATTTTGCGAAGAAGACTAAATGTTTAATCACAGTACAAAATTTTATATTTGGTTTCAACTGCAGAGTGTCCTGCATGGCCTCGCGATACGGAATGTATCCTTAATATTAATATTAGACTTTCGTCTTATTATTACCTTCATCTATCAGCGCTTCAGCCCGTGCAAGCCCTTGTCTATCTCAGCAGGTTATCTCCATTCCTTCCCACATTGCCAAAAGCCAAATTGAAATCTCTAGTATAGATCCTTTTTTTAATAAGTTATCGAGGGAAGAACATTGTTCGCGCACACGACGCAGGACATCATCGCAAAATTTACGGAGTTCTCTCTTGACACTTCGAGAAGATCTAAAGGGCTCTCGAAGATCTAAAACTCTCTCGGAACTTTATTCTTACGACTACTATATTTACTTTAGTGAATACTGGTCTTATTGGGAAGTAAAAACAATTATAAACTCAATATATAGTGCAGATCAAATTTTTGTTACCCTATCTTTCCGAAGTTCTTCAATATTTTAATACGTTTTACTGGCTAATTTCTTATAAATTGTATCAAATAATCCTCAGAATGGATAGTTTTTTATATTTTTCATCACTTATTAAAAAAAATTAAAGAAAAATGTTGAATTTTGTAGGATAAAACAATGATATCTTAATATGTATCCTAATTTAAAATTATTAAAAAGTGACACGATAAAAAATGGCTTATTATAATAATTAACAAGAATTAAAATGTGATCGAATAATTCAATCTACGTGTCAAACCAAGCCTCATTAAGAAACAAGTGTTCTATGGATTATTCAATGTGGAAAAATTTTCAAATGCATGATACTCAATTATTTCTTCTATTATGGATTTGCAGTGGAGGGTATAAGAAGCAAAAGTATAAACAAAATTTTAAGGATTCTGTCTTGACTCAACGATTTTAAACATTAATATTAATATTGTATTAGTTTGTTCAAAAGTGTAGACCTGCGTAAAAACTTCCCATCCCTGACTTGAACTATTGCTACAATAATTAACCGGACTTAGAAGTACATATTATGAGATATTAAGGTTTTAAAAATTAATACATTCACATGCAAAGTTTTCTTTGAATATGTTCCATTGTGAGTTTGTTTGAGGTCACCGAAATTTAGTATTTTGGGTTTGAATTGAAATTAAATAAATACCGTAAAAACCTGTTATGTATACACGTTCCGATAACTGCGCTAGTGTCTTAGCAATTAATTTTATGACCTTGAAACTACGTGAAGGGGAAAAACTTTTTTTCATGTGACACTCAAGAAAAGGTGAAGAATTTGCGTGACGATCTCAAATACGCGCTAGAAAGTGTTTCTCGCGCCATGGCCATTTCCGTTACGAAACGGAAAACTATATTACGTGAATATGAACCAAATTTCCAAATTGCTGAAAGAAAAAAAAAGTTTTCTCCAAGTTCCAAATAGCTCAAAGATTTTTTTAAATATCACATGATAAAAAGTTCGATCTTGATATGAAGGATGTGTATAATTTCTCGAAATCAGTCGAGTAAATTGTTCGGTAAGGGAACTGAAAGCGTCAGTACCCTGCAAAGCTAAAGAGTAAAATCGAAAACAATTGTGTTAACCTACTGTTTTTATACAATAGATTTTTCTTTAGTATTGTAACTTTTATGACTGGGTAAGAACTCTAAACAATTTTTAGATCTTCGAAAAAGTAAAAGTGTGGGTGCATTATCTTTGCAAAACGGTATTGGCCGTGTTTCTACTTTTTCACAAATTTTAAAATTGCTAATTTTCTACTTTGAAAATTATTTTTAACATTTTATTCGTTTTACTGTGTACTACCTATTTTTCTCGGCATTACGCGGGGTTCTTGTATAATATCGTAAAACTTATTAATACTGTTTGTTTCTTTTTTGTCACTAATATCTTGTTTAAACCACACGAAAATAATAGTGTTTTCAGTATTATATACAAATATATACGTAATACGAATTATTTCAAAATTCAGGCAATTTTTCCTTCTTCTAATCCGTCACGTAGATTATTCATTCAGTTAATTGTCTGCCTTACGTAACACAAGTAAGCTCTGGCGGACGTGTATAATTCATTTTTGTTAGTGTAGATTTATTTTGTACTATTAAGATATTTTAAAAGTTATAGTGTGCTTGTTCAAGAATTATTTTTTAATTTCATTAAAACATCCCATTCTGGCCCGGGTTTTTCTCCGGTTGTCTTTCGGGTAAGGGCGGATTTTTTTACAGGTTCTGTGGGCTCTTGCCTAGGGGTGGCGTCTTTTGTAATAATTAATCTCAAATTTTGAGTAATTTTTATAGTTACGATTTATAAAAATATATTCCGAGTAATTAATAGTTCGATAGTAATACGTACCTGTAATTATCCTTTTTTGTGTTTTGAAATTATAACACGTTAAACTTTTCTATTCTCATCTTAGGAGTGTGCCGATGTGTTAAATCTGCCTCCACCTTAGGGCACTTGATCGGAATTGATGGGATGGTTCCTTGCTTCCTTCTAGAGAGTAAATTAGTTTGTCCTCCACGTGGTCATATGCTGTTTGTAACGGCTTTTCTGGCAATAAATCTATTATTATTATTATTATTATTATAAATTAACAAATAGTAGCCAATTACTAATGTATGTGGCTTTTTGTCCGTAGGTTCGGTCGCAAACTGGTGTTCATCTCGTGCATTCTGTTCATGTCTGTGACGGGGGTGGTGCAAGCCCTCGCGCCCGAGTACTACAGCTTCCAAGTGTTCGTCTTCCTCAACGCGCTCGGGACATCTGGAGTGTTTCCTCTCGCCTTCATCATCGGTGAGTGCCATTTCCTTCCACAAGAACTAGATTTGCTTTCGGATAACTCTGCATCGAAGGAATGTAACCTAAGAAAACAAACTACGAGGGAAAGACCCGGGCTTTATTTGTTTATTGTGAGGTAACAACTGTAAATTATTTAATTGTTCTCTAAACACACGTAGTTGTGATCATATGTGGTTGTAACTGCCATTTTATGGTAAATTATTTATTATTTAATTATTTACTTCCAGTTTATCTGGTTTGACGTTGGTGCACAGTGCAGCCAACGCAAACATTCTCCATCTATCTATAAGCAGAATGATACAATTATTTTGCGTTCTTCGTGTTTACATTGGCAGTGATTCCGGATGTTTGAGAAACTTAAATGTATCTCCAACCTCAACACCGCTTTTCATGCACGTGTGCGCCAATGTGCTCAGGTCGGTATCGTACGACGTGTTTGTGGGACTAATGTGCCTTTGCTTCCTGGTGAACTTGTGTTGTACATGTTTATGGCACTTCATCTCATAAAGTATAAAACAGATTTTGATCAAGTTATTAGTGAGTTCAGTGACTTATCATTGTTTTAAGTATTACGTGACTTTAGTTTTAAGAGAGGCCACAAAATATTTTTGTGATCCTTTTTTCAGCTCACTTAATTTTAAAACCTCAATTAGTATTGTGTACAGTCCATCTTCAGGTAGTTTAACGAAAGAGTCATAAATACTACAATTTCATTGTTTTTGTACATAATTAGTGGCAACCTTTTTTTAAATTTCTATTCACAATTTATTGAATATGTTTTCCTTGAGTTAGCGTCATTCGAAGTACATCATTGAAGGTACTGAATTCTAACCTCACATAACATCAGCTGAGGAGAATAACGTTATAGACTTTTATCCGAGGAGTAGTATGCTTTGAGCGTTTATTTCGTAGAAGTTGGCAATATGCATGAAGGAGTCACGTTTATGTTTTTTTAAATGCAAACTTGTGTGACTCGCAGTACATGGAATTACAGTACGACACTAACATAGCAGACTCAGGGAGGGAATCAAAGGTGTAGAATATCCTAACCTTCTGCCGAAATACGCTATGAGACCTATGATCCGTTGCGTATATTCACTACATTCTGATCCATAGTTGCTTGCATGCTTTCTTCATCGTAAAAGATTGGAAAATTATGATTTTGCAAACTACTCCTTGATTTGAGAGCTTATAGCACGTAAACCACTGCACATATTGAACTTCAAGAACAATTTGTTCCTCATAAAAAATTAAAAAACAATCCCGACCCTGAATACTATAATAGTTGCATTAAACGTTTGAATGCGAAAGTATATAAAAAGCGTATAAAAATCGAAGAAAAAGGACTGACTATCAAAATAATTACAATTTTCTCTCTAAACAGTTATTAATAGCGAAGAAAAATGCTCAAGAGTGTTTTTTAAAGAAAATTTTCCAAAATAAAGACAACAGTAGATCACAATTTTATAAGTATCTGAAAAGACAGAAAGGGAATAAAGAAAGTACACCAGCGATCAAAAATAACTGTGTATTCTACACAGAACCCCAGTATAAGGCTAATGTTTTTAACACATATTATTCGTCGGTCTTTGGCATTTCCTCTAGCAACGGTATTCTAAATTTGACGAATAATTCCCATGTAAATACTTTTGTTCTAAATACTAGGATACTGCATCGTCGAATTTCTAATTTCTTTTAATTATATTATAGCAATTATTTTTACATTACGATTATAGGAGGAGTAATGGTGTATGTGTGTATATTGAAGCGTGCTTGTACGTATGAGAATGTGTCTGTATCTGTTTGTAAGTGAAAACGTTTTTCTGTACGTAAGTAATATACACACATATGGACCTAATTTATTTTTTTAATTTCTTAGGTGTATTATCCTTCTCGCTTATTGTGTACTAATTTTCGAAGCATTTTATTCCGTGTGTGTGTATTTTATAGATATTTGGGTGAAGATTTTTTTTATTTCACATTATCGTATTATGTATATTCTTTTTATGTCTATTAGGTTTTTTATCTGCCACCGAGCGTTGCTCACTTGCAGATTAATAAATTATTATTATTATATCGCAAAAATGGTTTTTGTCCTTTATGATGAAAATTTTATAATTATTTTTCCACGTAGTGTTCTTTCGCTAAAACCTCACATTTTCGTGACAAACGGCGAAAACCGCGTGAGTGCATCTTAATGGTGGAATTTAGAGGCGCGTGACTCCAAAGGTTTAAAAACTATTGAGAGTTTACAATCGTGAATAACATTACTCTTCAACTAATTCCAAATAATTTTTTACCTACTTTTGCTGATTTCAGTGTACTAATTGTCGTGTTCCAAGCTCTGAGTCAAAGAGCAAAAAAAGTATGCTTTACTAACTTGGCTGAGGGAAAATTGTAGGTTCTATTGAAAATTTTAAAAAAATCTTAAGCCCAAATAATTAGGATTAAAATTAGTACTGAATATATCGCAGGAGGTCAAAATTTTGATCTCTATCTTCTAGTTATTTATGAACTATTTTTTCTTTTTTTAAGATATTTCAAAGCATTTCTATTCCATCTTAGAAAATGTTAGGTTAGGTTAGGTTTTGAAAAACAGAATGATGTGCGAATTGCAAATGCGCTGGACTCGAATCGGGTTGCGAAAGTCGTATGTGCAAGCGTTATGCGCGATGGGATGTGATGCGAAGAAGACAGTTTTACGCACTCTCTTGGGCGTGCTGCCAAACTAAATTTATCTCGGGACAAAGCCCTCACGTATCATGCGTACTCCACGAAAAGAATTTCGGACTGCGTGTCCCACATTTCAGCAAAAGATTAAACAGCCTGCAACGACTTGGCATTTTGCACTGGAGTGCATGCTATCTTTACAGCTTCATCAAGGAAGTGAGATACGTTTAAAAAAAGTAAGAAGTGGTTCATACCAAGTCCGGCTTTGTTGGAATTTCTTACGGGACATGGCAAACAACTATTTGCAAAAAATTAAAATTAAGGATAAGTAAATGTCTGTGTGGATATAGCGAGGAGACATTGGAACACTTATATAAATGAACTTATGAAATGTAATATAAATAATGAGGAAAGTAGAATAATTAGGATAATCCAAATATGACCAGGGATATTTGACATAAAGGGACTGGACTAGCTTTCTGATACTACTAAAATAATACATAGAGGACTATTTGGAACAGGTGATGTGCAGAAGTATAAAACCGAGAGGACGCGACACGATGACGTTGTGCTCAAAAGGACGCAAAAGGACGAAAAGGGAACAAAATGACGGAGAGATAAGACACAGACGATAGTTAAACAATGTTAAAGAAGAAAAAGATAAGAAAGGATTTTAAAGTGTAGGGTCTATAACCTTAGAAATAGTCTTGTGCCAAGGAACAGAGGAGACTATGAGAACTGATAATAATAATAATAATAATAATGTAAATTTCAGCTATGACTTCGCTGCATCGGTGTTGTTGCTCTTTTATAATAATAATAAATTTAGAATAAATTTATTGTCAAAAAAGCAGTACAAACTGCGTGTGACCACGTGGAGGACAATAAACTAATTTACTCTCCGGAAGCAAGCAAAGGACCATCCCTTCAATTCCGATCAAGGGCCCTAGGGCGGAGGCGGATTCAAAAAAATACTAGTTACTATCCCGGCTTTGTCCGCGTGATCAAATTATGTGGTGGCGTTATTTATTCCGATACTATTGTCTTGTATTGAATATGTAAATTATAAGGAAAATATATTTCAATCTATAGGTGTTTCAATGTACGGAGTCCTCGTTTCTGGGCTCAGCGCGCTTTCTCTACGCCACTCTGCTGCTTCTGTCCGACTACATGCGCTATATTCTTCACTGATAATTTTCAGCTTCAATTTTTCAAGTTTCGCATGTTCTTTCCCGACTCTTTGAGGAATTGATTGCTATCGTTTTTAACCTCGTGGGACCTTTCGAGTTTAATTGAACAGTGCATATAAGTACATATTTCTGAAGATTTTTGTTTTGGTTAAATTACTGTAATCTATCAAAACTTACATGTTTATTAAGGAAATACATACTGTATGAACCAGCTCATTGGTTTTATTCAACATTTTACACTTGCACTTGCTTAATAATAAGTAGATACAGAAATAACNAGCTGCGGGGCAGGTAACCTTCCTAAGATGTGTATAAGAGACAGCTTTTAGAGTATTTTGATACGATCCTTGGCGATGATATAGGAGTGTACTTATTGCTGGTGAAAATAAAATATACTCGTAAATACAATTGTGGTAGAGCACGCCTTTCAGTCGCGGCCTATTCGGTGAGGTAATTTTGGTCGTAGTGTGATATCAATTTCGTTATATCAATTGCCCCAGAAAAAATACTTCTTGATCCATCATTGTGCGCATTCATCATCAGTGATTCTATCAAATTAAGACAACAATAATGAATATCTCTCAACGATATATGATCATAGTTGAACTACATTACACGGCCATCTTTTTAATCATGTATCTTTATAAATAAGAATTTATTTAATCAGATAACTATATAAATAAAAATTAAATGCTGTTCGTTGGTAAACGCAATACTTCAGAACGGCTGGACCGATTTGGCTAATTTTTTATGTTCGTAGTAGTCAGAGTAAGATTTTTAGGAAAAGAAAAATTGGAAAAGTTTACCGGAAAATTAGAAAATTCGGGAAAAAATGAAATTACTTTTTTTTATGAACTCAAGACCATAACACACGATTCGAACGATGGATATTGGTAGGTTTTTGTTTCTTTGTTGTTTTTTTCTACGTTATGATCCTGGAAAAGTTTTCAGGAAAAAAATTCGAGACAATTACAAAGGAAAGTGGGAAAATTTGAACAAACTGCAAAAATGCTCTTCCTTTGTATGCACTTTCGATCGTATCTGAAGATAGGAACGACATATTTGGTTGATTCTATTTTGTTTTGTTTCAATTGTTATTCTATTGTAAATTAATCGCAATCGTTTCATGAAATGATTTTTTTTTCATTTTAACTTTGTTTACACTTTCCACAAATTCACAAAACGATCACAAACAAATTTATTGAAATTCGGACAGGACAACGTCTGTCGGGTCAGCTACTATGACATAGAAATATTACAGTGTAATACCGACCTAACCCTGCTGATAACTGACCAAGTAGACGTCTGAGGATCGTCGATTGAAACACAGAACGCTGTTCAATAGTCTGTGGGGTGATGCTGCAGGGAAACACGCGTGTCCAACACATCGCGTGCACGCACTTCGATTCATCGTGAGGGGACAGCTGCGTGTGAGCGAGCGGCTTCAGTCCTTCTCAAGTGGCGTTATATGTGAGGTCATGGGATCAAAGAGCGGCGTGCTTTTCGAGCCCACAATTGAACGCGCCCAAATTCCCCTCCGCATTTAGACCCTCAGACGATGACAATTTGGAATCTTTCTGAAAAATATGGGATGAAATCGCTATATGTAAGTGGTCAAATCGTATGAACGGCTGTAGTTTGTTAAAATGTTGTTAAAAGAACTATAAATGATTGGGAGGATCGTATTTACATTTAATACAACATCGTATGTAAGTTTAATATAACAGGAATACACTCGTGAAGATGAGAAGAAATAAAATGTAACGAGGAACTAATAGTGGATATACACAAGGGAGTCATTTAGGTCCAATATTATTCGTATTTATGAGTGATGGAATTCACAAGTTGGGGGAACGCACGTTTCAGTGTGACCTTCCCTAATGACATCGTCCTCCCAGTGCACGGAAAAAGTAGATTAGAGCTTGAATCTAACGAGACAAAGGTTTTCCATGTTATGATGAAGTGTATCGAACAAGAGTTAAGTGTACTAAGAGTTTGGTATCGTAACAGCTTTTTATCGCCAAAATTGATATATTTGTTTATATAATTCTATGGAAAACAAACCCTCCTAATTCTCAAAATGGATAACAAGAAATTTCTTAAAATTTGTGTTCACATTTTATGATGATAAAATAATAAATTGAAAGACTAATGTTGCATTGCGCGTGGATGTTTAGTATGAAAGCAATAAATGTCTAGCGTACTCTATCACCCCGAAGTAAATGTCTGACGAAACAAGAATTTTTTAAAGATTTACGATTAGCTATGAAATACGAGTTCTTTGATTTAGAAGAAACATTCCGTTTCAGTCGGAATACGACCTTGACACATAAGAGTATTATTTAGTAGAAATTAAATCTTTTTACGACTTAGTTTGTATTTCCTGTAAGTCGTACTTTGTAAATTACCACCTATTTCAATCGATTTCAATGATTTATTATAACTTACTATAAGGATTCTTTGTATTTTGGACTGCTGTAGTTTTATTGCACTTACTAAATAGTCCTTCTAACAATAGAGAGATGAATTTCTACTAAAGGGAAAACGAGTGTTTTTCTCTGTACATGGTCTAACGAATAACATTGGGTTCATTTGGTCCTGAAGGCCCGTTTACACGGAGCAAGCTGCCTATTAGGTAACCTGTCCGGCAAGCTGCGGGGCAGGTTACCTTCCTACGAAATCTGTTTACAAGGGACAAGTAACCTGCTTGGCATCTTGCCTGTAAATGACGACGTGTGCACTCGTCGGTCACACGTGCGAGTGAAATGAGGTTCATGTGGTTCGACATTTATTTCGTGAACCATAAACTCGAATCATGTAAACTGCTTCTGGACGAGTTAGAAAAGAAGAAATCGTGACTGCAATACTCACGACCCGTCGTCGCAATAAATAATTAATTTAATGAATTTTTCGGGTATTTTAGACACATTAAAAATTGCATTTAAATTCTACCCAAAATGTTACTATACTATGAAAAACCATTAACACAGAATTCACATTCTGAACATGAGCACTATAGTTCATTGGCTGATCAAAACATTAAAAACATGGAAAATGGAGATTTAAAAAATTGATAACACAAATAAGTAACGAAACTCACACGAACAGTTATGCACCTAACCTCACTTTATGCTGCTTTGAGGTTACCTGCCTCAAATCTACTCTCAGAGGCAAGTACCCTGCCTCGTGAAATTACAGGCAGCTTGCCTCATTTTTGAGGCAGGTTCCTTTTACACGGGGCGGGTAACCTGACTCAACTTGGACAGTTTGCCCCGTGTAAAAGGACCTTAAGGGTACGCATACTTTCGAAAGCTTTTAGATGTTACACCCCATCACAGATTATCTTGTCAATATGTTCAGATCTCCGATGAGAAAATATTTCATATTGTGGTTCAAAAACACGACAGAAGTATTCTACCCAAAAAAACTGAAAGATGATTTCAGAATTTATCCTTTAATTTGCGGAATTTTAACTGCTTCTACCGCGATAATAGCACCAATAAGGTGCAATGCACACAGATGAATCTAGTTTCATGAAACGAAACTCGTTTTCATGAAGCACACAAAAATGGTTTCATGGAAACGCGTTTCATGCAACGGAACGACTCTATTAGGTTTTACTGAGTAATGCAGAGTTCAAATGAAGCTAAAAATTAAATTTGGATGCAGGGATTCAGTTCAAATAAAGCTAAAGGAAGGAACTGAGAAATAAATATCTGTGAAAGTAATGCCACAGATTAGAGGGAAATTTTACTTCGACTGAACCAGCGATTGCCCTCCGGTGGTTTGCGAACCACTGATGGTCCGCGAGAAAATTTTTGTAGTAGCCAGAGGAATCTGGGCATCAATTTCACCTTCCTTAAGTTACAAATCAGATGTTTCATGCAACGTGGTTTCATCGGTGTGTGGAGTGTGCCTTGAGAACATTTCTCTCTGTCCGTTGTGTATAGGCGTGGAGCTGGTGGGCAAACGCAAAAGGGAAATGAGTGGAATCATCCTGAATTATTTCTACGCTTTGGGAGAAGCGGCGGTGGCGCTAGTGGCTTGGCTCACACTCGACTGGAAGTGGCTGCAGTTAGTGGTGTCAGCACCCGCTGGCATCTTTGTCATCTACTATTGGTACGTACGCATACAAATTTGTTTGTTTACAAAGACATATCTCATGATGTGGCGAGGATCAGGACATGAGGCATACTCTTCCATCAACCTCATCATTGGGGTCAAGGATGTGGGAGGGTTTGGGGAGGGATGTTGGGTTGCTTAGGAAGCTGATGCACCGAACCTTCATTGGAATGGAATAATTGAAGCAGAAAGTCTCTCCCATGTCGACCGAGTGGGTGATAATTCCCTTCGACTCAGCAGTATTAAGCTAAGCGCGCACTGGGGAGGGCGGCACCGCCATTCTGGATTTCCCAAAAGTTGTTTCCATTGCTTTGCATTGGTTTGAACAGACTCAGCCGACACGCACTTGCCGCCGTTTACGAAAAGTCCCCAGAGAAAGATTGGGAGTATTGGGAGGGCTGTAATACTTTTAGGAAACTCATTAGCAGTTTATAACTGCGGGCACTCGTATTAGGACTAGGTATTCGGCACTTGAGTTGTTTTGTATTGTGTTGAGTGATAAGAATAGAATGGGTAGCAGGCAGGGAGTGATAAGAATACAACGTGGATCCTAATCCTCTACGCCTTGGAGAGTGAACAGTTCCTTTACCCAACACTGTTCCGGAATTTCCGAACCAGTGCGCGCAGCCTTCCGCACTTGCAAAATGTCGAGCCGTCCGTCCGTCGGTCGGTGGACTGAGGAGTGCGCGCGTAGGTTTAGGAAGCGGAAACGCTGCTTATACGGTATTCCCTTCATTCATTTTATTTCCCATCAGGTCTTCTTCCTAGGGTCGATAGTGTTGTTTTTGAGGACCGTAAATAATCTTAGCGTAACTGCGGCCATTTAATGATCCGCCTATTATGTATATTCTTGTTTGGTTTTGAATGAATGCGAATTAATTTTTTTATCCATAATTATTATGGTCGATGCAAAATAATTGTTCTGAATGATTTTTAGTGTTGAGAAAAAATCACAATTAATATTGTCTAAAGGAGCATGGTATGTGAGAACCAAATTCAGAGGTTCACATCCAGTCTGTAGATGTGGCATCCCTACCTTATTGTTCGCGCATTATAAGTTTGAGGAAACCAAAGGTTTGGAGAAATTCTTTCCTTCTTTTTCAGATGTCCCATCACATCCTAGAGTAGTCACACCCGTTGTTTTCTCAGTGGAGACGATGTACATTACTTTCAAGAACATATCAATATACACCCACCAACACAGAGTGCTCATCTCAATATTAAAGAAATGTCTCTTTTTTTGTCGTAAACTATTAAACATAAAAAGGTAGAGGTAAATTTCAATTTTTTTGGTCCCTAATTCTAAAAGGATCGTAGGCCATTACAAGTTTCGCATTAACATTTATCATTTTTGTTTTGCTACAATTTTTTGCATTTTTCTAATTTGTTCTGTGAGACACTCGTACCACACAAGCATTCCCCTTTCGTATCCTTTTCAAGTATGTGCCAAAATTGCCATGTCCCTTGCATAATTTCATTGGCATCCTTCTCGGTTGAACCCATTTTTAGTGAATATTAGTATGTCTCCCGCCCTACTTAAAATTGTTCCCTCCAGTCATCCTGGCACCAACTCTTTCCCTGTTTCTGTCTCTCATACAAGTCCCCTTTTCTGCTTCATTATATACAATGGAAGGTCCAAGTGATCGGAAAGAACCCTTCCGTGTGCAGGTTCATCCCGGAGTCCGTGCGTTGGTTGCTGTCGCGAAGGGAAGAAGGGCGAGCGACGCGGATCATCCGACGTGCGGCTGAAGTGAACGGCGTGGTGCTGTCGGAGCGATTGCTTAAACCTGCGTCGCCTTCCAAAGAGGTACGTCTACTCCACTCACTAATTGTATTTTTATTGTAGTATTTGTAAATGGGAATTCTAGCGCGTTATTGAAGCTTTCCTATATGGGGTGATAGGATGTAGGAGGTGGGTGGTAGGCTACTGTTAGTTAGTGGTTAATCAACAACTTGACCCACGTGGAAGTCTTAGTAGTAGAAGTTAGTAATGGTTAGAGTTAGTGATACCAGGAGCAGTAGGAGGTGGACAGAAGGAGGGGGGGGTTCGTTTTTGAACCCGCCGGGAATCGAACCCAGAAGTGGTGCCGAGCGTGCACGCAAACCCCTTTGCCACTCACACTTCGTCCTATTTTAAGAATCGAAATTGTAGTTTTTGCAACATTCCTTTCAACCAATGGCATCACTAGCATGGTAATTTTTAGCGTGTGTGTGATGGAACGAGGCGGGTATTATAGATGAGACAAAGTTAGAAGCATGATTTACAATGAGACTATTCGTAATACTAGAGGAGAATGTATCATAGCGTGGTATCTTCTGAAATAGAATGGAACGACAGGTATTAACAGTACAAATTTTCTAAAATTCCTAAAATGGTAACGTGCGTAATTTTCATCCGATGATGAAAATTTCTAGTAACATGTAATTTTACCTTTTTCCCCCTCCCTCTCCCCATCCTAAAAGGACAATTCTTGTTACTGCTGTATCTCCTCCGCAGGAGGGTAAGGTGGTGACAAAACAACCGACTCATGGATTGCTCGCCACTGTGGGACAAGTGCTGCGCTCCAGGAAACTGTTGATTCGTGCGTTAACTCTCTTCTGCATTTGGTGAGTTGCCCTTTCCACTGTTGTTCCCGATTATTTCTTACTGGGTAGTGTGGGCTGGGTGCGTGTTCGAAAAATCGAACGACATATTAGAAGATGTTTTGTCGTATTTTATTGGGTTTCTTAGATTAATCTATGAATTAAAATACTCCAAGATGAACGCAACCTGACAATAATAAAAGTATGAGTATATTACATAATTGCGCATTCTTTGATCTTGTGGTGATAGATATATGAAAAAGTTCGGCTAACAAGTTGGTACAAGTTTGAGGGGGAGTTTATTCAAATATTAGCCTCACAAGGTCCGAATTTTATTGGACTAGTTGATATAGTATGAATTTCTTTATTTAAAAAAATAAAACAATAGAGTCGTCAGTGGCTGATACTATAGTCTAGCTGCCCTCTAACAAATTTGAGAGAACTGCCAACCTTCTCAATTGATTCCACTACTACTCGACTTAGTGATATTTTCATCTTATGCGTTGTATTCATTACCACCAAACTTGACGAAATACCTCTAGCAGAGCCTGTCCTTAAAATACTCTTTTTTATCCTTTGTAGTGTAACACAATTTAACATTTCTATTTATAAAATACATTGCGTAAATTATTCAAGAAATCTTAATTTATTAATCTTCTTTCAACGAAATTAATTTTACAGTAGTCTCTTTGTTGTTTCCATAGCGTTGGTACACCCGTAAGGTATGTGTAGGTGCTACCAAATGATGATTTTAATATCAAACGATAATCACAAGTAGTCCAAGTCTTAAAAAGTGTAGGGTTTTTGTTCTAAAACGTTGGTGGTGGCTGCCCTGAAACACCATTCGAGTCCGACATCTTTGTTTTTTTTTTAGTGCCCAAACTCTCGATAACTTAAGTATACGTTGGAGGACGTTGCCGTGTTTTCTGATTTCCATGTGCTTTGCAGGGCGGCGAATGCGTTCGTGTACTACGGGTTGTCCGTGAATTCGACCAGCCTGGGTGGCGACAAGTACGTGAACTTCGCGCTGGTGTGCCTCGTCGAGATCCCTGGCTACACGGCGGCGTGGCTCCTCATGAATCGCTTGGGCCGTCGCTTGTCACTGGGAGGATCGCTCCTGCTCTGCGCAATCACTTGTTTAGGAGCTGCTTTTGTCCCGGCAGGTGAGGTGTGATACATGGAGGAAGGAGTGGGAACGCGGGCCGAATGCGTACACACACATGCGTACACACACATTATATATGAGAGAGAGACCCAATAGTCTTATGACCCAGTTGTCCGAAGAAGAAAATGATGTAAGGTGTCTGTGTCTCTCTCGCACATCGTCTTAGGTGGGGGAACTCGATTCCCCTCACTGACTGCTGCTCACAAGTCGTTGCGCAGTAATATCTTACCCCCTCCAAGCGGGTGTACGAGCGAGAAGACGACACCTCAGCATTTTCTGTCTCATTTTATCTCGGACAACCTACAGCAGAGACTGTTGATTCTATTTCGATTCAATTCTGTGGCCGAATGCTCGGCCCTGCTGTGATCATTTGGGCATAGTTCATCTCACAATCGCCAGATGTCATGGGAGTACAAGTACTGTGGTTCCTCTATTGGTCACTTGTATCATTCACGATCTATATACAAATTGATCCCGAATTCATGGTACGAACTTTAAGGGTTTGTACAGAACACTGTAAATAATCATTCATTGTGTATAAATGTATGGCTTGAAAAGAGTATGGAAAGAGGCAGATGACGAGTGTATGTGTAAAGAGGAAGAAGAAGAAACACCGCAACGTGTTTTATGGAATTGTGCCATATATGATAAAGAGTGAGCAGAGTATGTAAAAGAATTTACCAAGATAGATGTATTAAACAAACAGGAAGCATCAACATTAATAGAGACAAAGAAGAAATTTGACATTTTCACAGACTAAACAAATAAAATTACATATTTGAAACGGATAACAAATCTATAGATACGCGCACACCTCCTCGGGGCGGCTTAGAGAAACGCCGCAGCGGCGGCCAAGCTGCGCTGTGCACGAACACAAAAAGAAAGATTCACAGAAACCTTGTTTTGCTAATCGGTACACATACAAGGTGAAGAGAAGGGTCAAGAAAATGAGGAAAAAATGTATAGGAATCTATCGGTGCCAGTGACGCGACGAGACATCTTGTTTATGCAACTACACGTGACTCCAGATGAGGATCTCGTTGCTCGAATATTCGTAGCTGATGCCAATGTCCTTGAAATACCTGACATCTTTGAATGTGTTCACCAATCGCTATGAAGCATGTATCACTGTAAGTGGACCCGATTTTGAACAATTACTGAAAACATTGCACTAGTCAACGACGCTGTCAATGAACACTTGATCTTTTCTTTCATCTTTTTCTCAAGTCTACACCTCACCGCGTCACTTATGCCCGTACATTCCTACACTATAAATGATTTCGTAGTGTCTTGTACCAACCCTTTTGTACCATGCATTGAGGATCACTCTGTATTGCTTCATTACTATTGTTTCAAAATATTGTATACAACTAGTACCTCAGATTTTTTTATTGTTTATAATTGTTCATAATACTACTAATTTTATGTGTACTGAATATTGGTGCGGTGTGTGAAAGCTGTATCTTACGGTTCTCGATCCTCCTGGAAAATCTTATATGCCAGTTCCTGGTATTCAAAATGGACGACGAGGATCGAGAGTACTTCGACCCACCTCTGCTTCTCACGTCATGGGGTGAAAACGTCCGCCAACTTGTGAACGGGGTCGTTCATAAACTTCGTAACGCACCCTGTGGGAGGGGGAGAGTTAACGATATCGTTACTGTGCTTTACGACGGTGTAACGGTAACTTTTAAAGGGTGCTTCTTGTCCTTAAAGTTGGGCACTGTAATCGATGTATTCAACGCACACTGAGAGCACAGAGAAATAAGGAACGCACAAAACAGTTCAGTATCAACATTTGTTCCCACATTTTCAAAAAGGAATAAAAACTTTTGTTAACGGGAAGCGAGGTAGGGCTAATATTACTTACTTAATATCACCATCTCAAATAATTATCATTACATTTGCGATATAGACGGGAGAGGGGGAGGCAAAAAAATAATAATTGACGGTTGGCCCCGAAACATTTTCTTCGAAGTACTTAAAACAGACGCGGATCTGAGGAAAAGACAAAGCAAATGAAATCAGAGATTGTAAGTTAACATGAAAGATAATTTTTCAGGGAGAGTTGTATTGAATCTATTTATTTTACCCTGAGAGAACACAATGTATGCGAATATCCTTTTGGATTGGATCTCGCAGCTGAAGAAAGAGTCAAGGAAATAATTACTCGAAACCTTTCAGTGCTATTCCAACCTGTAGCTCGGACAAGAATGATGAATATGCTAAGAGTGTACATGGACTATTTCAGAATACGACTTGATAATTCGCCGTGGCTGTTTAAAGTCACTAAATAGTTCACCCTTTTTGCAGAAGACAGTCACTTTATTCTTGCCTGAGTGTAAAAATCCGGTGCTCTCTCTCTCTCTCTCTCTCTATACTTATATATTACATGTCTCCATTCACGTATCTAGTAATCAGTATTGAAAGAGATTAGCGACGATAACACTTCGACAAGTATAATTTGCTGATGATAAATTTAAATGCTGATAAAACGTTGTCAGAACATAAATATTAAGATTGTAAACATTAATATTTTTCTAGAATTACATGAAAAATAATCGAAAACACAACGAAAATTTATGACTACGTAGCGTATCATGCGAGATTCTGTGGGTATTAAGCTCCCTTTCAACCGATGTTAATTAAGTTTAGTCCTCAAATTTATAATAATAACAACAATAATAATAATAATATTTATTTACCTGCTAATGGGCATATCTTGCCTGATGGCATATATCAAACTACTGTCCGGCTAAATATTTCAAAATGTCTACGTACCTGTGTATAGATCTAAACCTGTTTCTTTCGAGTGTGAAATAGTGAATTACTCTAAAGTCATTATTTAGTCGTGAAGATTAAGCGTTTAGGATTAATAAGACACATGAGAGGGTGAAGCTACGAAAAATATCCATTAAATCAAACTACTCGAGCAAAAAAGTTGGTACGAAAGGTTTTTCTATCACCAATCTACTTGAATTGAGAAGAGTACGAATCTCTCGATAGAAGAACATCCCGTTGATTCTCGACCTTGACATTTACAAATACGTAATTTTCTACCTGAAGAGGATGACGGAATACGCGTCTCGCAACTGTTAAGATCGAGTTGAAAAAGAAATACTGCGTTCACACTATGAACAATATGCCGAATTTCTCTGCCGAAGTGTGTGAAAATTATTTTCCTACGTTTTCTTTGGCAAAACAGTCTTAATTTCATTTGATATTTTATCACTCCTTATCCATTGTTAGTAAATTCAAGGCGTAACAACGCACTTTATTCGACATTGATGTATTATTTATTCACATATTAACATATGTCGATGGTTTTTGGTAAGGTCCATTTATGGGAGTACTCCCAAATTTTGCATTGTGGGAGACCACTTTATTGATGTAAGAAATGCGAAATAAGAAATTTTTTGTTTAGATTCACTCGGAACACCCGAGAATAATTTACTTATTTTATGGCGATCAGATATTTCAATGGAGCCACTGCAAACTCGAAAGAAATATTTTAAATACCATAAGATAGTTAATAAAAATTTTCCCACTATTTTATTATGCAATAAAGCCAATTACGTTAATAAATGGGACTGAAAGGGAGAAAGAACGAATGATAATCCTAGTTCCATTTCCGAATGCACCGTTGCACAATAATGTACTAATGAAATATTGCAAAGAATTAAAGTTGCTGTCGACCATATCATGAATACTTACCAAGACACTAAGTAAAGAGATTATAAAAATGTGTAAATAATGAATTTAAATTTGAAAAACAAATTCTACTAAAATTAACGTCCGTTATACAATCTAATTAAAGATTTAATAGTAAATATTTTTCGTCCATAAAAGGTCGTAAGTCTTTAATTATTATTTAATTTGAAAAACAAAATTTATTAGAATGAAAAATTATTATTCCGAAGTGTTAATGCGAATGATTTACTTATAATTTTTGGTCGCTCTTCTAGTATTTTCCTTCTGAATGAACTGGGAGGGTTTCTTGTTGAAATGTGCCTTGGGGTCCCATGAACCGCATGTGCTCCACTAATTTAAGGACTAATGATCTATTTCTAGTACGAATCTCGGATTTAATAGACTTTCTCTTTCCTATAAAAGTTAGAAGACTATATTTATTGGACTTGCCTATTATTCCCGTTATATGATTATGAAGTTGGGCGATGTATCCATCGTCTTTCTATAATGGAAGTTTACAACTGAAATATAATGAAGGCTAAAAAGGACGATTGTAGATTCGAACAGAATGGATAATTGAAATGCTCTACTTCCGATCTTGCAGGTATGAATTGGGCAGAAGTCTTGCTCTTCCTTGTGGGGAAGTTGGGCATCACTTCTGCCTTTGGCGTCGTCTTCGTGTACACAGCTGAGCTTTACCCGACGCCCATGAGGAGTGCTGGAGTCGGTGCCAGCTCGACTGTGGCGCGTCTGGGGGCGATGGTGGCACCTTTCGCGCCGCTTGTGGTGAGTTAACTGATATACTACACATTGCATGAAAACTTATTTATAGCCTTGTAACTTCCAACCCTAGAGTCAAGAAATGTTCAGAACGTGTTATTTTCTCAGGGTGGTATGAAAAGGGGGTACTGGACAATTGCGTCCACCCCAACCATGATTTCTCTTGACTACGCATATTGTTTTTTTGGTTAAGACGAAAAGATTATTTGGTTAAGATAATTGTTATTGTAAAGACAATTTAATATTAATACATCTGTTTCTTAACATTATTTATAGCAATAAATATACTTTAGTAACACAAATGAACAGTGTTAGAGATGGTAAATTATATATTTTAACCGTGATGAAGAAAAGAATACATTTGAAGCGTTGACGAATGTAAAGAGCTTATTTCTTTTCATCCTGACCAAATCCTCAAGATGGGAATCTTTAAAAATTGTCATGTCATCTCTGACATCTTAACCTCCATAATTTTGTTCTCACGCGCCCGTTTACGCTGTACCCCATTATTTCTCTGGTTCCTGTCTCAACCACATCAGTCAATAAGCGCTGGATGGACCCAGAAAGAGTTGTATGTGACCTTTCACACTTATTTGGACTAATTAGGGCCCTGGTAATATGTGAGTCTTGTTTCAAATTTCTTAACTACTTAATCTAAAGAGGTGCCCTTCAATTGCTGGAGATGGACGAAAAGGAAAGTTTCTTAAGTGTGGACCAAACACAGGAATTTTTTAATATTTCACTACTCTCGAATATTTAAATTACTGACATATTACTAACTAGTTATCTAATGAAGATACATATAAAGTCTTAAAATCAGGGGACTTCATAAAAATTCGTAAATAAAACTTATCAATAATGTTTTATCCTTGTACCAATCTTTTACCTAAAGTAACATTCATTCGCTACTGTTCAAATTATAGCTACACCTAATATTCTAAAACTTAATCTCCTCTATTCGTAATTGAACGATTACCGATTGGGGAGGGGTGCGACCTGGATCTAACTGTTATAAAAAATCGCTTATCGGGTATCAGCAATTTTCACATCTTTACTTTTTTAATAGCCCAAAAGGATCGGTAAAAAAGAAGGCTCAAGTAAACGTTCACTATGTTACATGACGAAACATCCCAAGTCTTTTGAAACCATTATTTAGAAGTGTGAAGACACCGTGTCATTTTCTTCATGCAACTCGTAAATGACTCCTATCTCGAGTGGGAACTATGCGTTTAACAACTACTCTCGCGACCTTGGCAGTTTTCCGAGAATTTCGCGCAGCCAAACGAGTAGTTCTGTGATTTGTTCACAACGTTTGCTTCTTGTTCTTTTATATTATTTTCTTTTGGTGATCAGTCACGCGATGTTTTACTAGTTATCTTTTTCAACGCACACGTTGGTACTTCGTAATTACCTCAATCTTCTTAAGGTAATTAAGGGATCGGCTTCCGTACACAAAAGAAAAATCAAGTTCGCCTGAAGTTGTCTATGTCGGTTGAGATTTTTGCCTCGTTTCTTGATTAATATTATTAAAGACGGGTTCATTTTCTTCTTTCTCTTTCAAAAAAAAATTCGGTTTGCTATTTGAACTGTTCTCAAGGTCAGTATTGCTTGTGAAAATAAGTGATTTAATAAATCATCGCACAAAATAAGAGCACGTAACCTTTTGAATCGAAATTGAAAAAAAAAAATTTCATTCACCTCAAGTGTTGAATCGGGCGTTTCAAATTTTTTAAAGTTCCTTGCTAATGTTTCTAGGTACAATACCACGAGCACAGAGAAAGCAGTACAGTAATAAAACATGTTGATGTGGTAATTCTGACGAATCTGTCTACTATCCCCGTAAAAAATCTATAGATAAGAGTTTATATCGAAAGTGATCCGGAAGATCACCATGAAAGCTAGACATGCTAAAATTAAGCTTATTTTAAATCTGGGTTAACGTACTTGTATCACAAATTTCATATTACGCTATTTTTTATTGTAGATTGAACAAAATATATTATTTAGTGGGTCTTGCTCTTCAAAATTTTATAATATGAGAATTACCACCTTGATTAGGACAGAATGTGAACATTTTGTAGATAAATGTCTTGCAAGAAATATGGAATCTTTTTATTGAGAAACAAGAAACCCGGCCTCGCCCGTGTGTCTTTGTTATGCTGCACTAACTCTTGTTTATTCTCTAGAATAGTCGAAAATTTTAAGGTTAAAATGATTTCTTCGTGTGGAGCGCCTCAAGCGCCGGTCGAATACTTGACCGAGGCACACGGCGCGGCGGCGGGGGTTCGCGAAACTAAAAAAATCAAAAATAAACTATTCGTCCAAATTTTACGATTTAAAGACAGATTTCACTTTTTTTAATGCATAAAACAAAGAATGTATTTAATTTGATGAGGATTAATTTTTGCCTAATTGAATTGTTCCCTTAATTTGAAGTATTTTAACACGTCTATTATTAAAACCATCTTTTCGATAATTAAGGTTAGTCGTAGTAGATAGACATATGCGGCCGTATCTAAATGTTGTTGTCACCTACCTCTAAACGTTTAGGCAGCATCTCCGATTTTTTCCCCGAGTTGATTGTCTTTTATGTTATTGCCTATTACTGGTGATACAAGGTGACAAAATATGTACTAAAACCTTGCCAGAGAACATTTGTATGAATTTAAAAAAGAATCACGTGAATCGGATGAATAGTATTGAACGCTTATACGAGAAACAATCCTTTTTCTTTTCATTGGGAAATAACCGCGGACAGTATTAAATACCGCATACTCTCCGAATTTATCGAGTGCCTGCTGTCAACTTAGAAAAGACGATAAGATCGCACCTGTCTTCGTCTGGGAAGTAGGAAAGGCCTCTGTGACAAAAAATTAAATGTTTTAAATACCTTAAAACATTGAGATTGTTTCCTATATCATAATATACGAATCTTACAGGTTAAATTGATAATCTTGTTTTGAAATTGGCGAACTGAAAATTGAAATCTCGTAATAAAAGTTTCAAAAATTTGAGTTGGTGATCTTCATGAAGTATGAAATTATGAATAATGAGATTATGAAGTAAGTATTATGAAGTAGGTACACACACTTACTGCTATGAACAGGTGGCAGTTATTTGTACATAGCCGCAATCGGTGTGAGAGTCGACGCGTGCATTGCAATCAGCTGACAGTATCATGCTCAAGGTCACATGCTTCGTCTTTATGACTATTGTTTCACTTTACTGTTCTGCATACTGTAATAGATTACTTGCTGACTACGTGAATGGCTGAATAAAAATAATTTCACTCCATTCTTTGTAAATCGCCATTAATGCAATAAAGAATCTGAACGGAATTTCTAAAAATAGTTGGATGATTCTCTCCGATCCAGTGGCGGATCCAGACCGTAATCAAGGAGGGGGGGGGAGGCTAAGTTTGAATTTGAAAAAGGTAATTCAACCGGGCAAGGATCTGGGGAGCATTTCTGTTTGAAAATTGTTTTACAAAACAAATTTTAGAAATATTGTTATAAATATTATTGTAAATATGTGATAATGTTTATTGCAAATATTCTTATAAGAATTATAGTGATTTCGTATTTTAATATAATCATGTCATCAAATAGATAATTAACAATTAATTAAATAGTGACCAAATTTCTTAATTGTTTAAAATGGCAATTACATAATAAAGGATAAAGATACATTTTATCAATTTCAATCTGTTGAAAGTTCAGATCCAATGGTGAGGGAGGGGGGCGGGTTTAGCCCTCTTAGATCTGCCACTGCTTGGATTCACCGTGTAGCAGGCATGAGCCGAATTTCGAAGCTCATCACTCTGCGGATGACTTCAAAAAAAAAAAACGGTTAAAATGAATACAGAAAAATCTTGATCGGATTTCGAAAAAGTTCTTGGGAGGTCCAGTCTAATCAACCCTGATAGAGAACGCATGTGCCGGATTTCGATTATTGTGACCTATGATATATGATTGAGATATGCTGCGTGCACACGGACACACTGACTGTTTTTTAGCATTATAATAAATTCATTGTAAAAGAAAAGCAGTACAAACTGCGTATGACCACGTGGAGGACAATACTCTTCGGAAGCAAGCAACGGACCATCCCATCATTTCTGATCAATTCTGATAAGGCAGATGCGTATTGAAAAATTTCAGCAAAAAATTCCTAGATAAGATAAAAAGTTAGCTACGAGTTATAATACTAACAGAATATCAACATGTTTGTAATTTAACACAAATTTATTTTACATGTACGAATTTTTATCAAACTATAGATTTAATTTTAATTAAAGTTCAGCATCCTTCATATCTTTAGAATAATTTTTTGTACAAAATCGTAAAACAAGAATGTTATGTTCAATGTCTCAAAATGTATGATTTCATTTGTTCAATTCCATATGATTTACAACCCCGTATTGGCACAATGTATTTGTATCAAAAATGGCTGAAATGCATAGTAATTTTTTATCATTCCCTACCGTCCTGAAGGCATCCATACTGGATCAAACATTTTTGCCAAATATGTCCCTCCCGAAAATGGAAGACCCCCTCCCCCATCCAAAAAAATCTTCAATTCTCCACTGATCACACTTATTGTCTTTCTGTGAAATTCATTTAGTGAAAACTCGATTAATTACATTGCCCGTCTTTTTTGTGTGTGTCAACAGGGTCAAGTGTACCCGCCCATGCCATTGCTTCTTTTTGGGTGCGTCTCTCTCATCGCAGGCCTGTTGTGCTTCACATTGCCCGAAACGTTGGGCACTCGACTTCCCGACACAGTGGAAGAAGTGGAGAGTCTCTAACGCTGTCTAGGAGCGAAACGAGGAACTGAAGTTAGAATGCTTAGATGTTGATTACATCTTCAAGTTCCCCCAGTGGGCAGATGAAGAGACTTGTTAAACAGAAAATAGTGTGTGGTAGATGCAGAAATTCATTACGGCATTAATGGATGATGAAGAACAAATTTATAAATATTAATACAACAGCATAATATTTTTGTAGTTCGTAGAGGTGACTTTGCTGCATGCTTGTATGGCAGTACTTAACTAGAATTGAAGTTAGTGTAGTTGTTAATTAATATTTAAATTTCTTAACTCATTTTAATTTTTTTCAGATTTCTCAAAAAGAGGTATCTGTGTTTTTTAATTTAGTTATACATCCGGGAAGGGTAGTGGTGAGAAAATTTTGCCTATTGACGTGACAGTAAAATTTCCTATGATACATATAATGCAGCATTTCTTATGTTTTTAATCAGGTTTGTATATGATTTATGGTAATGTCACAGAAAGTGGATCAATATTTCTTGCTCAATTTAATTATTTTCTCTGTGAAAAATGAAATTTTAGAACATACACAAGCAGTGTGACTTGAGAAAATATACAGCTTAATTGCAAATGTACTCCAAAATGTGTTGTAATTTGTGCAGAGAAGACAAAATGATGACTTCTCATAACTTTCTATTCCACAAAATTGATATTTGTAAATTGTCTATTTTATGAAAGTTGTGTTGAGTAAGTGTCATCTTTTTTTATATATTGCTGTGGGTGGATACAACAGATCTGATACAACAGACCTTTAATTACATTTGTATTAATGGCAATTCTTCCATGATAAAACAATTATAATGGCAACATAATTTTAAAATAAATGTGTAGAAAACGAAAAATTTATTGTAAAATAATCATGTTACATAATCATTGAGATAATATAAATTCTATACAAAACTATACACAGTTTTAAAAAATACAAATTTTTACATGACAATAATGAAAATTCAACTAGAAGATTGTGGAACATCGGTTCGTCATACTGTATTGACTCTCCCTACTTAATTATGAAAGCTGTTGCTGGTGATGGTTTCCTCCTTAACTTAACTACTGATCCCACAATTCCATATTTGTAAGTAGGTCATCTTGATGTTGCCCACCACAATACTATTTTTTTAGATTCCAATAAATTTGTATAAAAGCTTTTTATGTGAAGCGTTAACATTTATCTTCTCAATTTTTTCTCAATTTTGGGTCAAGTATATCATGCCCTCAAAACTAAAACCTATGGACACAGATTTGTTCCCAACTCAGAGCAATGTGCAATTGTTTAAAAATTGACTTTATAATAAATAAATAAATTTATTGTCAAAAAACAGTACAAACTGCGTATGACCACGTGGAGNATTTTTACATGACAATAATGAAAATTCAACTAGGAGAAGATTGTGGAACATCGGTTTGTCATACTGTATTGACTCTCCCTACTTAATTATGAAAGCTGTTGCTGGTGATGGTTTCCTCCTTAACTTAACTACTGATCCCACAATTCCATATTTGTAAGTAGGTCATCTTGATGTTGCCCACCACAATACTATTGTTTTAGATTCCAATAAATTTGTATAAAAGCTTTTTATGTGAAGCGTTAACATTTATCTTCTCAATTTTTTCTCAATTTTGGGTCAAGTATATCATGCCCTCAAAACTAAAACCTATGGACACAGATTTGTTCCCAACTCAGAGCAATGTGCAGTTGTTTAAAAATTGACTTTCTAATTATGTTTCTGTAATGAGGTTTATCCCCTCATCACTGTGTTAAGATCTATTCCCCCTCCCAAAAATAAACACTTCAGAATGGGGCTCAGTTTGTCTCTTTCACTCTGGACAAGTGAATTGATTTTTGCTTTTAATAAACTTTATTAGTTCCGTGAAAGAACTTGTAACTTGCAGTAACATGAATTCCAGAGAATCAATGTGATTATATAATTTAAGCAGATGACACCATGTAAGTATGTTTAACGTGTATTTTAGGGCTGGACATTTGTTTTGGTTTTGTTAAAATATAATAATATGGGTTGCCCAAATGTTCAATTGTAAAACTGACAATCCACTTAACTTAGATTTAAATTAAATAAAAAAAAAATGTTGGTGTTAATCATAACAACTCACAAATTTAGCTACTATATTCATTTTATTTGTAGTTTTTTAAATAAAATATACAACTAGATTATAAGTGAAGAGCATGTATCATGTTCTAGCCAGAGAGACTATTTAATGTGGCTGCTGTTTAACTACTATTTGACAACTTTTCCTTACGAGAAAATATTCCTATGGGCCAATCAGAAATTAATCAGAATATTTATGTTTCATATGTATTTAAATTATCTGTATCTTTACACCACACGTAGCAGTACTACAAGTAACTTACCTTTATACGATCAACAGGAGATGAGTGTTTATGAGATTAGATTATTTATCAATGACCTGTGGAAAGAGATATTTTGGCATACCACCAATTAAAAGAATGTCTGTACAATCCAGTGCAGTATAACATTTTTAAACAAATCCACAATCGTCATTTTGAATGATACTTTGAATTGAACATTAAATTCATATCAGTAGAGAGAGAAGCCATTCGAAGAGAACCATGCTACGAGATGAATTTTATGTTATTATTATGTTTTAAGATTATATTATTGATATCAATAAATCCTTATTTTTTATGTTATGGTTGTATAATATATTTTATGAAATTATTCTCAGAATTCAGTGACAAACAGTGGAGAAAAATTTATTTAATAACAATGTTGTATGATATATTTACGAACATAAAATCATATGAATATGTTAGTAAAATAAACTAAAGCTGTATTAGGGTTACTGATCAGAAGAAGTTGTGTCTGCATCATTGTTCTGGATAGATTGTGAAGACTACTTAATGTGTATAATGTGTAAAATCACTAAGAAGCAGGTATATCTGAAATTTATGATTGATTCCATTTAAACATTTTGTAAATTAATAATTTAAGTTTGTAAGATCACAAAAGAAGTTTAAGAAACCTTAGCTTCTAAATATATTATTCTGCTTTTTATGTTTTTGTTGTGGTTGGTGTATTTATTCTAAATAGAACTTTATATTGTTAAAATTCTGCAGTATTAAAAAAACTTACTATTTGATATTTTAGGAAATTCATTATGTTATGATTTCAAATTAAAAGATTTAAAAATACTTTATATTTTGTATAGAAGTATGCTTAGAATAACCATTAATCTTATATTTCAATTTCATTGATTTATATATCAAGTATTTCATTTAAAATATACAATTCTTATTTACAAGATTGCTATATTATTTTAAAAGTATAATATATCATGATTATTAAAAGTTGGCAAATTTTTGCTCCTAAAGAGAGAATTGTCCAGTAATTTGTAATTTTAATTGTCTAATAGTGGTGTAAATAGGTCTTCAAACTCACATTCCACCCTCTCCCTCTTTGAAAACAGGAAGGGATCAGAAAGACTGCACAGTACTTCTGAAACTTGTAGGTATGAGTTTTGAACTAATAATTAACTAAGGCCAGTCTAGCTGCTAGTTCTCTGCTAGGCGAGTCATTAATTAACAATAGAAGTATTAACTGAGATGATTCATGTTCAGGAAAATGTATTTTTACAACATTTGAATTATGTTTAAGTGTAGGTAATGTATTCTTAATTTATCTGTGCATTTGGGTATTTTTTCATTAAGATAGGCATTTTGTTGAAAGGCATTCGGATTCCTGTTCTAACAAGTCGCACATTTACATATCTCTTTTCCAAAACAATATCTTGAGATTATTTGAATGTGGTGAAATCAAAATATATTATTCAGTCACCGTTAAGGTAACTGAAGTCACCGTTAAGGTAACTGGCCTGAGGCTAGTTTTAGGATGAAGCGAGATTCAATTATGGGTTCCCCCCCCCCTTGCTTGTCCTTAATATTTTATACTTTTATAAAGAAATCACTAGTAATCTCCACTTTTACGAAACATCTTATTTTACTAACTGCTAAAACAAAATTTTGTCAATATTCTTTGGTGTGGTCAACAGGCATAATCATCTTAAGTTCTGGTACTTATCTATTTAAACTAATTAATAAATAATGCTTTTTCGAAATCTAAACTACTTACATTATCTGGTGGGCAAAGTTTTAATAAATCGCTGCTTACAAACTTTTACATTTGCAAATTTGTTTATGGTCTCATATGACAATGCCTGAGCTAGATCATTTTCTAAGGACAGCGAGGCTAGATATGAAAAGTAAGGTATGCTTTAATTAGCTTAATATAGCTCTGTNTTGTAACCGGAATGGAAACAAAAATCAATTAACAAAAAAGGCGCCCCGCGACTTAACAATTGAGGACGTTTACATAAAACGCACAACTTTGCAAGCAAAATATCGGAAAGCCAAGAACGAATTCAAAAATATTTTTTCCCTTTATTTTTTTACCAGCACCCGAGATTGTTATAGGTACCGTACACGATCAGTAATGTTGTCATTACCTTCAAAAGTCATTACTCCATTTTTCAACCTTACACGATCATTTCTAATTTCTTTACTTTTCATCAGTATACTTACAGCCACACAGAGAACCAGACCTGATTTTCGTGTTTCCAAACAGGTTACCAATGGATAAACGCACAAAAGCGTGTATCGCAATAGTTTTGGCATTAAGCACAAAGCGAAATGCAAACAGCCGACGTTGGATGAAGTCCTGGCTACAAAAACGAGAAAAGTATCCTCATGTTACCCTGCTGAAAGAGATTAGTGTGATGGAAGCAGACGATTTCAAAAATTATTTTCGAATGAGTGAAGGAACTTTCAATGAAGTGCTGGAAAAGGTCAACCCATTTATGACGAGAAATAACACCAATATGAGCGAAAGTTTACCATGAGTGAAAGATTAGCATTTTTGTTGTATCACTTATATTGATACTTCTTATTATATTTATATACTACTCCAGTTCTTCTGAAACAATTCTTCAGAGTTATTAATAATGTTTTAATACTAGTTAATATCAATAAATAATAACAGTATTTTTTTCTTTTTGATGTTAAAACATCAAATGACAATTTACCCCGTATTTTTCCAGCAATAATATTTTTTTTGTCAAAAAAGCCGTTATAAAACTGCGTATTACCACGAGGAAAGAAACTAATTTTCTAATAGATGTGTTGATTTGTCATAAATTCAATGCAGAACATCGCGAAATACGAATCCCTTGGCAATGTAAATCCAATGCATTTTGGACACAACAGAATTCACGGAAAGACTCAAGAAATCAGTAGGAGAAAGACTGTTTCATCTTTTCCAGAGAGGTGGGCTCACGAGGATAATCGGAGAACGTGAATGAATTTTAAAGTACAAATATAGTAATTCCAGGTTTTTCTTTTCAACAAAATACCGACTTTAACTCACTTTACGTATTTCTTAGATTGATAAAGTTTACGTACCGAGGATATAATCCTGTTTTGGACGGAATGTCTTAAATGTTTACATTACAGAAACAGAGCTAATTACACACTGTCTCTAAAGGCGGCTCCACACATTCGCCATTCGGTGAACCCCGAGCATTTGCTCGCCGAATAGCGACTAGTGTGGATGGGTTGCTCGTTATTCGTCGCATCACGAATACCGGTGCTGGCCATTTCCCGCATGGACTGCCCAGGATACATATACATAAGGAATGATGTAAAGTGCGAAATAAATTTTGACATAAACTCCCTTTCTAGGACTTGCTCGACCAAATTTGGTCTAAAAATTCTTAATGAATATTGCTACATATTAATCGAAAGAAGAATTACTTTCGAAGAGAATGAGTAAGTAGGAAATAACATCACGACATTTTAGAAATAGCTTAATTAGGAGTTTCATCTCTTGCAGGATGGAGTTCAAGGTCCAGGAAGAGGGTAACGGAAGGGAGATAACAATATCCTCCCTCTGATCGCAGGTGTATTCTTTCTTCATCCAGAATTGGAATACCTGTTGATCCCAAGATTGAAAGGGTTTAATTGCTTCAGGGATGTGAAGAAATCTTTTCATCAAAGATCTTCAAAACTTAACCTACCTTGTGCTTCTTACCATAAGGAACATAGGAATCCTCTTTTGGGTTATGTTTTGCCAAATTCATCTGCCTATCCACTTTTTCTTTCGCCCTTTTCGCCTTGTTTCACAGGAAACCCATCAGTAAGGGATTTCCCAGATATCAAATCGTCAAAGAAAACGACAGGGCACAAAAGCTTGCGACCAGAAAAGGCAGTTTATTTTGACAGTTCGTTAAACATTATAGGGTTTTAGGACTCTTCAATTTTAGAATCAGACTTCTATGACTATAATCCTTCGTTTTGTAATCGCTTTCTGAAAACAATTGGTACCTATATTGCTATTACTCTTCAAAAATTATGCAACTGTCTGACGTACCCATTAGTTAAATTCCGTTATTGGTTGCTCCACCCCCTCTCTCTCTCTCAACATACTATGGAAANTTGCTATTACTCTTCAAAAATTATGCAACTGTCTGACGTACCCATTAGTTAAATTCCGTTATTGGTTGCTCCACCCCCTCTCTCTCTCAACATACTATGGAACNCTCTCAACATACTATGGAAACTTCCCTTGACCCTGTATCCTCTCAGTCTACAACCAACTCGGCATATATTGGCTCATCTGAAAGCTTCCCTTCTTTGAACTTCGAATTCACTGATCCTTTATTTGACAATGTTACTTTGGCAAAAGCAGAGGATCCAAAAATTCTAAGCTATATTATTCAGTTCTTGATGCATAGAACAATGGATGGAGGAGCCTCGGTGAGATGGCCGTATCCACCTGTGGTCATGGAGGTGGCTTTGTCTCGGGAGGGTATCCCGATGGAGACATCTTCTCTTCTCGAAATACTAAGTGCAATAGAGGAGAGAAGACATGTGAATTTCGAGCTGCCTTCCCTACATCTTAATTTTAAAGCCCTGTATGGACGAGTGGTTTTTAACTGTGAACTACCATACCCTCAATGTTATTCTCTTAGCTTCTATTAGATCTTTTACAGTTCTGTCTATCACACATTAAGTTTATCTTATTTTATTGTATTTCCTCTTTTTGCATTTTCTTTTCTTTTATTACATTCCTTCTTTATTCTTTTTTATCTCATATTCTCTTTTTATTTTACTGTAAATTATTTTATATTTTATTTTACCTCTTTCGCACTTTATATCAATCCACATATAGTAACTTACATTAATTTATCATTCTGATCTTTTTTCTCCACTTCAATTACTAACGTCTGTCTTGCGTAAATATGAGCTGATGACGACTTTCCCTTTTCGATGACAAAGCACGCTAGATAGTAGAAGTACACCCGCCTCCTCGTGGCTAGGGACGGGCAACACGATTCAATGACCTGTCATTGAACCACGGCTAAGAGGTCAGCTCAAACAGCTTTAGACTATACCACCATTGGCTTAGAAATTTTTTTAAAGTCAAGGACATAACTGTTTTGAAACTTTGGTGACTAACCCCTTTCGGTGTAACGATAAATGACAAAAGGAGCAGGGTACAAGCTTTGCTTAGGCACTTGCTCCTTAAGAAGTTATTTAATACTTCATTTGGCTTACAAGAAAACTTTCCCGCAGCGTGTCGGTCTTTTGAGACACATCAAAGGAAGTCGAGAATAGGAGAACATTCGCGAGTGACCTGTTCGTGGTTCTGCCCACATATTCGTGCTTTTACGAATGTCAATGATAGCGAGTATACGAATAATACGCTTTCAAGTCATTTCGAGTAAGTAATCGCTGAAAAAAATAATTATTCGTTAGTTTTCTCCTTATCATACAAAGTAATAAGTGCTTTTAGAAGTGATAAAATAAATAAATTTGAAGTAATAAAGTAGTGATGGAGTAACTTCATTTATTATCTCCAACGTGATCATACTGCAGTTTGCAACGGACTATAAAGTTTATTTGTTGAGAGATTTAAACCACGAACATTTTATTCACTTTATTTTACTTTTTTATTAAGCATCTTTACATCGTTTTTATTAAGGTTTAATATAAATAATAAAAATATACCATTTAAATGTAATGAATGATATTTCAATAAATAAATAGTGTGGAGACACAAATTAAGATATTTATACAATATTGATTCTTTTAGAGTGGATAAAAACTACAGTGATTGTAAGGATCTTAAAATTCGAGGAAACTAATGACTATAGCTATATTCACATGGAATAAAAACTAACTTATAAATGATTTAATTTCACTGATGTAATTAAGATTAGATAAGACCCATTTACTTAACAATATTTCATAAGACACAACCACATACGCAACAGAANAACCTCGAATCATTAACACGAATATTCGTCGTTCCCAGGGCGAGCACGTGCTCGGCATATTGCTCATGTCTGGATCAGTGTGCTCGCCAATAAGCGAATACTCGGGAAATACCCCGAGCAAGACGCTGTTGTTCGGGATTCGCTGTTCGGTTGC
Organism: Laupala kohalensis; assembly: GCA_002313205.1. NCBI lineage: Eukaryota > Metazoa > Arthropoda > Insecta > Orthoptera > Trigonidiidae > Laupala > Laupala kohalensis. The sequence goes on along the minus strand of NNCF01129229.1, from coordinate 57,385 downwards.
TTGGGGTTCGCCGAATGACGAATGTGTGGAGCCGTCTTAAGAGGTAGACACTAGAAACACCCCCAGTGTTTCTGCGACACCCATGCACAATGAACTGCCAGTGCCTGCATAGGGTTTTCTCAAACAAATGTTAGTTCTCCAATGCGAGTAACAGGTAAAAAATTTGAAATCCATATTGCTTATTTTTATTATTTTCCTAAAAACATGTGTTTTTATAGCAATAAATATTCCAATTGAAGGATGTAAATCAATCCAAAGGATATAAATCAGTTTCACACTAAAGTCAACTAGTTGAATCTCAGCGGGCTAGTGACTTGAATCAACTGAAAAAGCGTCGTCTGAAACAGATTTGAGTCTTCGAATTAATTTCTTTTAAATCGTATTCACTTTAAGTTACGTATCGGTATGATTGGCGTGTTTTGTGTCGCGACCTTGGGATGTTTCCGGAGAAGTCCTCTTGCGTGTGTTCCGCTCTCTGCTTCCCCCTCTCTCTCTTTCCATTCACTGCCCAGTTTGTTTTCGTTTGTCTCTGCCATCGCAGCAATTTAGAAATAACTCATCGGAGGAATAAGAGGTGTATACGTTACTAAGGTACTATAGGAATGAGTATTCTTATGCCTCCATTTCGGTTGAACTCGACAGACGTTGACAGCAGTTTAAAATATGACCGACCTGTACGTAAACACCATATGTAAACCTCAGTCGACACGTTAATGAACATCATTTACTTAGTGAACATTATGAAGTGTTTAGAGGATTTAATTATTCTTGAATCTTGGGAATATCTCTTCATCCCCCGTTATATGGACAAGAAAATAATAGTTCTTGAGTTGTGAAATTCGAAGTGAATCATATTTATTTGGCCATCTCTTTTGAGCATGTATGCACAAACACGAATTAAATTCTATTTTAAGTCTATGTCAACATCAGAAAATATTTGTTATTAACTCGAGCCGCGTCTGGAATGAGAATACCTATACTTATAGTGTTCTAGTGGATAACTATATCATTCGCAAAAGAAAGCAGTGACTCTCCATCCAATATGCATACACCGCTCGACATCTACGGAGTTCAAAAAAATTGAAATTTACGTTTTTTTATTTAATATTTTATTACTATTTTAATGTTTTTTTTTCAAACTAAATACAATTACGAATAAAATGAGTCCAAAAACTATATAATTACGACAAAATTAAGGGTTTAGATCAGGTTCTTTCTTCCATTCAGTTGATCCTATCCTTTCTAATTTTATAGTAATTATATTGTATTTGGACTCATTTTATTCGTAATTTTTTATAGAATCAAATATTACAACGGAAATAAAACGACAACTAAGAAAATTCGAATTTGATGGATCAAGTAGGTGACTAAGAGAGGTTGAGCGGCGGTGTTCGGGGATGTGTCCTAAGCTGTCAGTTACCACTTTCCTTTGCGAATGGTTTAGTTATAAAATCTCGTTTATCTGTAACAACCTGGAGAATCAGTAATCGAAATGATGTGGGAAACAATGAATAAAACAATGGTCTTTTCTGTTGGTGTAGGAACTTAAGAAACCTATTTAAAATCAATTTTCACTCAAAGAAAGAAATTTGTGAGAAAAATGAAACAAGCAAGATGAAACCACCACACCCTCTGTTTGTAGACTTAATATATTGTCTTTGAAATATACGTTTGTGTATAAGTTACTCTCAAATTTTTTTATGAATAGATTAGTGGCTTGCCAGAAGTAAGTAGGCTTGACAAAGAAATATTCTGGGAAGAAAACGTGGTTTTAATTCCGCAGACTAATTTAATCTTTTAAACTTCACAAAATTAAGTTTTGAAGGGAACCAAAAATAATAAAAAATAAATTTCCTTAAATTAATTACAGATTGTAAAAGTTAAGGTTTATTTTCAAATAAGTCAAAATATTGACTATTATGTACTTGGAATCTAAGAACTTGAAGAACTTGAAAAACTTGAAAAACTTGAAATTCTTATTCTCCCCAAAAATCATTATTACAATTTACAGATTTCTCCAGAATACTCTGATAATTCCTTGAATATTCTTCTGCCATCAGGAACGTATAAAATATTTCGTTCTTTTTCTTGATTCTTCGTAATAGAAACATGATTTCTGCATTTTCATAGACGATAGTTTGTGCATGGCACAATCACTCATGTCGTGGTGGCAGAGTGGAATATGTCGTAAGATGAGGTGAAGAAACTCGAGTCTTAGCGAATCTAATCCTTCTTTCGTTGGACATCCTTCACTACGCTCAATCAGAGGGACTAATGGCGTCATTTCAATTTTCCCATGGAGAAGAAGAAAGTGAATTCATTGCTGTTGTAGTGAAGCAAGAGGACGAATACATACGAAATAGGTCGTGGGTTCCATTCGTGACCTTATTACATTCCTTTCTCTGTCGTATTATCAATTTGGTCTTTTTCTACGACCCATCTTCCTTTGTTCTCAAAATGGTTTTCTTTTTTTTTGTTAGTATGTTAGCGATACCTGAGTGCTCAAAATGACTATTAGACCAATTTGTCTCAACATTTTACAGAAATGTAGCGTCACTCTATATATTGCAATAGGTTTAAGGCTTGGTGTCAATTAAATAGTGCAGTATTAATTTAATATTTTATCATTTAGTTTTTTGAAACCATAGAAATGGTTTCATGATACCTTAATGCAAGATGCAAGTTCTCAAATAAAAACTATACAGGAATATACTTTCAATGACATTAATCATGTTTTAAAATTATGATCGTTACACGACAATTGTTGTGAACATTTCAGCAATTTACAAACACACCACTGCTCTCCATTATTAGAAATTTAAAAAATGACTCGGAGTTGTAACGCAAGACTTGCATCAGTTTTTAAAGTATCTTAATTTTAAATCCTCCATTGATCAATCCATGCGAAATCGTCCAATGTAATAATAATTTTACTTAACTTTTATTTATTCATTTTGATTTTCTATGTATACCTGGGAGTATAGACCGATTTTTTTTCATATTATTATTGCTACCACTTTATTGTTATGGACTAATGTTTGTTTGGATTGAAGAAAGCAATATAAAAAATTAATTTAAAATATAATTTAGTTAGTAGCGAATTTTAAAGGTAGAGGTTTTAGAATTTTAAAAAATCTTTTTCTATTTTTCATATTGGGCAAAAATATTTGATTGCGATATATCTACCATAGTACTGTACGAAAAAGTCTGAAATATGCACAAATGTTTTTTCTAGTATTCTATATTTATCATGTTAAATTTCACCATTGTGTTTAAAATACAAACTTCGTTACAAAGAGTTCTAATAATTGTTTTTTTTTTTTCAATTCTCAGCGAGTGAATATCAATCAACTGTTAGTATTCTAGAAATTATATTATCTGTCTAAATATTGATAATGGAATTATATGAATAAGCAAGCTCCTACTTATAATACAAACCGATAATAATAATCATACAGTGTGAAAAATATTATTTGAGTTGAATCTGAAGCAACAAAATAGAATCGTAAACAAAACTACGCTGTCTTAAATCTTTGCATTTTATTGTTTAGGTTAAAACCAATTCTTATTGCACTCTGAACATATTACTTTCTCCTGAATAGTCTAAAATGAACCACTATACCCTGCAAATAAGACAGTGCTAGAGATGATTCGTCTCTTATGCAGGGGTGGATCCCGCGAGTGATCTTGGGTGGGGTGGGGTGGGCGATACTTTGTCACCTCCCCCACTCCCCGAGAGTTCCGTCCTACGAGGTATCATCCATTTTGTTTACAGTGTAAACATTTATGGCAGCGGAAGTATTTATTTTGATTTCATTCTTGTGCTTGCATTTGCGTGGTTCTTTTGAAATACACTTCTGTACGGAATAACATTGCACTGCAAATTAAAATCCTTTACCGTCGGGACGAAATGCAATGCAAGGGATAAGTAGTGACAAGTAATGAAAATCCTGGCGATGTTAACCAGGAACAGGGTTCTAGATGTTATAAATCAAACGGAAAAAAATATTTAACGAGTTGAACATTCTATGTATTTTACAAAGTCATGTTCAACTCGTGAAGTATTTTTTTCCGTTTGATTCTTATTCATTTCATTTCATTTGGGGGGCGACCGTCCTATCACCCCCCCTTCCCTGGATGCACCACTGCTCGTATGTTCAAGCGACGACCAGACATAGTCTAAAGGGGAATAATTTCTTCGAAACCTGTCACTGGTAGCCACTTCCCAAAAACAAATCATGTGAAGTATTGAAAAGAATAAAAGCATGTGGTACTAGGTTGCTGAAAGCTCAAGTAAATATAAGCGTAATGAACCGTATTCCATGAATGAAATCTCCCGTTTCTGCGAAAGTGCGCTACGCAGAGCGCAGGAAGGTGAATGAATGAAGGAGTGAATGCCGCTGATAAGGTCATATTTCTCTTCGCGATGAATATGAATGCGTCGCTTCCTGCTACCTTCGATGGCGCTTTCTTCAATCACTTTCCTCTTTGTGTTTCCGAAGAAAGCATATTCCATCTTTCACCTGAACTTCAGGTCACAATGACGCATTTTGATTTTTTTTTGGGGGGGGGGGCTTTAAGGGCTCATCAACAGCAAGATCATTAGAACCCATTAATTGATATTTTTCTTGACTAATTGCAATCACTCAGCGCCGCCGGGAGCAAATACATTTCCAGAGGGGGATGAAGGGGATCCAAACCCCCACCCCTTCCTGGACAAAGGATTAAAAAAAACATTGGTCGAATTTATGTTAATGATTATTGATTGAATGCGTGTACCAATGATTGAATTGGTCCTAAAGTTTTGTAAATATTAAATTGCTTCATTCAGATCTAAGATCCTCCTCCCTTCCTCCCATCTAGTAAAAATCCTGGCTACGTCCCAGTCGGTAATTTTGAATTCGTCTCTTCCCAGCAGAATCCCACTATTTCGCGTAGATCTATGAATGAAGTACTTTTGTATCTCACGGCGCTACGCAACGTGATTTGTATATTTTGTGAGTAAAAAACACTTAATGCCTTTATATAATTTAAACCTAATAAATTATGAACTTGATTCGTAATTAATTCATTCTTCTTAATTACTCATGATAATTGAGACCACGTTGATCCAAGTTAATAACCTATTGGAAAATTTCAGTGCATTGTTTGTCAAACTAATTTTTGGAGTATCTAGGTAGGTAAGATAATATAGAACCAATTACATTAACAAATAAATGTGGTTTCGATATGGATTTTCCTGCACAATTAATCAAAAATGATTTTTTTTGAAATCTCCCTTTTGTGCCCTTCCCCCGTACATCCTGTCGTTGTCCGCTCACTCCCAAAAAGACCCCCTCCATCTTTCTTGTATTTTTCCACTGTCCTTTTCTAAACCTGCGTACTCAGCTCCTTGCATGTCACTAGTATCGGACCTCCCTTGTTCTAAAGATGCTGAGACCCCTTCGTCTCGTTTCTGTATAACGCTTCCTTTACTAACATTTTGTAGCTTCCTTTTTTGCTTCTCGCAGATGTAAGTGCGTAGTGAGCCATCTTCCTTTCATTTTGGCAGATTTATAATCTTTTTGAAGCTCAACTGCCTCCACAGCAACCCTTCGCGTTTACTCTGTTCAAAAATATACTTGACTGAAGGTCGTGGTAAAATTCCGTTGCCCATGGATCTTTCTATCTATCGATTAACTCAATAATTTTAATTAATTGTGTGAAATTAGCTATTTCATACTATATATAAATTTTTCTGTTTTTTGAAAATAAAAAAGTAAAAATTCTCGGATGCGACAAAAACTCCAAGTCTCCAATTGATTTCGAGACTATTTTAAAGAGCCCTCGACCGACACCGGCAAGTGACTCATAATTAAGTTAGTGAGTGAGTGAGTGACACGCCCAGCTTTATGTATACTATATATATATATATATATATATATATATATATATATATATATATATATATATATANAACATCGTTCCTTCCTACCTACCTGCCTGCCTGCCTACCTACCTTACTCTACGCTCATGCACAATGAACTGCTTTCACCAGCTTAGTGGTTTTACGAAAAAAAGTGTAGGTTTCCATTCGCAAAAGACGAGTAAAAAGATCATACTGCTATTCCCGACCGTTTCACTCAATTGGACTGACTCAAAGACCCATCGAATGCTATTTAGACTTGTATTCCAAATAAACTGTCTACCATACAAACAATCATTATGTGTTCGATTCCTTAAAATGTTGGGGGCTTATTATTAATGGAGAGTATACTGAAAAGAAAGGTTTGGACGTGAAATCCGAATTGAGAGGAAGTCTATTATTTCTACAAACCATCGGATGTGACATTCCAACCTTTTAGTCCAGATACATTCCAACCGTATAGTATCCTAATAAGGTTGTAATGACATATCCAAAGGCCTTGAGAAATCCTTTCCTTCCTCTGCTTTTGAATCTCACATCCAATCCTAGGGTACTCACATCCATAGTGTATAATCATATACTCGTATGTGGTGACTGGTTTTGTTAAGAGCCCTTGATCGGAGTTGATGGGATGGTCCCTTGTTTATTTCCGGAGAGTAAAATTAATTTGTTGTCCTCCACGTGGTCATACGCAGTTTGTACTGTTTTTTGAGAATAAATTTATTTATTTTATTTATGAAAATTGGAGAGCAATATTGCGTCAGAGATTTGTCCCGAAAGTGGTAAAGGTCTGACGATGTAAACGTTAGCTGCATCTTCTGGCTATACGTCACAGCTGCTTCCAATGATCCAATGAGGTTCGTCTTCCTCAACCTTCGCTTCATTTCTTAATTGAACTGTGCTGCACGCGACAAGTCCTTTGCTATTCCCTTGGGGGTTCGTAGGAGATAAGGGTCTACGCTCTTATGGTAAGAAGAAGACAAGCACGTGGCTCTTGTCTGCGGAGAATTTATGTGGACTAAAATTTGACGCTCTTTCAAAGTTATAGAGAGACTTGAGTATTATACAAAAAGAGAGATGTGTTTTACGTAATATATCGGTACTCTCTGTGCTTAAAACGATAAAAAATAACATTAGCGAAGATTATTTTAAGATACAATAACCGAGAAAAGTATGAAAAAAGACTTTTGAAACTCGATGTTAGTGTTTAGAAACCTTGTGTAGCTCTTTGGCAATTGATCGAACCGGCAATTTTTACAAAATATTTCCTTAAACGTAACTAATATAAAGAGCTTGAAAAAAAAGATTGAGAATAATCTTCTGTACCACAAAAAAGAATGTATTTACTTTCCGTTGCCTCCCATTTTATCGAAATCCGTCCTTCCGTTCACAAAATTCAATCACTTGTATTCCAGCCTACACAATTCCCGTGCGAACCAAGTGCAGCGCCTCGTCCACTTTGCCCCTCGGCATAATCCGATATTCATTTCTGAGGAGAGTGTGACTTTTACCGACCGTACATATAATAACATATATAACACCTATATTTACAACATTTTCTATTATTAACAGAAATCGTATTGATGAGGATAAATAAATAAATTGTTAAGTAGGACGTGGAGGACAATGTACTAATTTACTCTCCGGGAGCAAACAAGGAACCATCCCACCAATTCCTACCGAAGTTCCCAAACGGAGGAGGAATTAGCAATTCTGTGTCCCAAGACAAAATCATGACTTGATTCGATAGGTGATGCGATTTGGCAACCTAAACATCACAATTTGTCTCCATTCGTTCTGTATATTCAAGCACAATTATTTTTGTTTGTGTGTTTTTGTTTTTTGTTTTTCAACCAAGAATGAGGCGGTTAAGGGTCGAGTTCACTCGTAACACCGGTTTAAACGTGTGCGGTTAAGTGATATAGTTCTTTAATCTTAACTGTTGTCATATTTTTTCACTGTACACGCACTCCCATATACTATTGTCAATCTCAGAAAAACATGTACAACTTCATTGCTGTACTTATTATATAAATGGTGACTTTTAAACTTAATTAAACTTTTGTAGTGTAACTTGCTTTACTTTGATGTCTTTTCTGTTTAAATTAAATTCCAACTGGCTTCAATTTTTGGAATATTCAAAAACGTTTCGTAGATTCGTATTTCTGATGATAATTTCATACACGTGCATTTCTGATGATAGTCCAATACACCAGGCTTTAATTTGTCATTCACTGTTTACATTTACTATTCACGTTCCGTATTCTCTGATCTAGTCGTTCGCTTTCGGATGTTTTCGCATCGATTCGGAAGTTCTTATGTATTTCTTTGAAATATGGAGCCGCTAAAATATCGATAAACTTATTTGGACGTATCTCAGAAATTACTATAGATATCTGAAATACACGTTTAATAGTTTCAGTTTTTATGAGAAGTGATTTATCTTTGATATTACCGTTAAAGGAGACAGCGTCCCTCAGCGCTGGATGACCGGCGTTCGATCCCCGGTGGGGTGGGGATTGTTCATCACACCCCAACATCCAGACTGACTCCCTGGACGACTCAGTCTGCAGTAAAATGAGTACAAAGTTTTATCCTGGGGTCAAACTGACTGGAGCGAGATGCCCCATATCCTCTTCCTAGTGCGCCGAGGTCCAGAAATTTCGGAACTCTACCTTCGGGGTCTGTTGTGGGACAGTTGACAGTTTGTATTACCGTTAAAACTATTAATATAGTGCTGCTTGGTGAGTATGAGTCTTCATCTATTCTGGAACCGAAACGACGACAGTTAAGGTTTGTTTGCATCAGGGGAAATGCAACCCGCCAGACTCCGAGTCACACAACCGCTACAACTTGCGATATAACCTCGGACCGTATGCATGACAAATTCTTACAATTCCTGGTATAAAGTTTTCCCGGAAACACGATAGAAACAATTTTAATAAAATATTTTTATACGCAAGATGGTTTTAAAATTTTATTTCAAACTAGGTGAGTTTCCGCGTCAAGTGACGAAATTTTGAGCAAATATACCTTGCGGAAACCCAAAATGTGCGGCGCACTCCATCGACGGATAGAACACTTTAAACAAACTCAGGTCGGCAAATTAGTCACTTGTAGTTCTAGAAGAAATTTGTCCGATGGAATAAGATGCTTTGTCATCACTATTGTTCGATATACAGTCACTCGCAAAAATATTCGGACGCTCTCGTAAAGTCATTATGATTATGATTTACTCATTTAAATCATGAACAGGAATGTAATCAAGGAAAAACGAAACAAAACGTATTCACATATGTGAACATTTCTGAGTAATAAATGTAAGAAAAGCGAAACAAAGAACTCAATTAATATGAAATAAGTAAATAAAATAGCATTTTAACGAAAGACAGTACCTCACAATAAAATATACTAGGTAACTCACAATTTACAACAAAATAGCTCTTAATTGATCACCCTTCTTTTTAGGGTAGTACCAACGAGAGTAGGATTAAATTACTAAAATACCTGAAATCGGCAAAAATAAAAAAGAAACATGTTCTTATTGTGATTCCAACTTGAAATACATTCCTCGCCGGTCGTTTTCAAGAAATAATTACTATTTTATAGTTGATAGTGTAATACATTGCGTGTTACGAATAAAACGCTTTTTTTTTTCAAAAAAGACCAACTTTGAAATCACGAGAAAGATAGAAAACTACTTTGATTTGTAGTAAATTTTCCGTAGTATTTTTACCTTCCTTTTGTCTGTAGGTCTCCGGACATCTGAGAAAGATATTTTACTTTTTCCGAGGCGAGATGCGTAAATAACGAAACCGTTGCGCTCGGTCGCCATGTTTGTACTTAATGCTCTTATGCATTTCAAACGAGTCAAAAGAGTTCTAGAATAATATTTGTATTATATTATTAACCGATAGAAGAAAATTGAATCATATTTTCTCTTCATTATTATGTTGTCGTGTTGTAAAAAAAATTTTTTTTTTATGAAACATCTCATTGATTTGACTAACTTGTGCTGGTCCCACGTTAATGACTTCGCGTAAGCGGTTCTGGTTGTTTGCAGTAATTTTTTAGGGAAGGTTGGCTCTACTTAATTCCATTCTCGTTCAGCCCTCTCTTCAGCTGTTTCTTAGAGGAAATTGGCGTTTGCCTTATCCTCACCCAGTTCATTTCAGAATCGTTCTATTCGGAGATTCATTATATTCATTTATTTCGAACTAATTGAGTACTTCGTTTCGTTTTTTGTAACCTCAATTTTCAGAAATGTTCACCGATGCATATATGCGTGCTTTCGTTCTTCCTTGGTTTCATTTCTGTTCATAATTTAAATGAGAAAATCAAATTCAGCATCTTTGTGAGAGTGACCGAATATTTATTCCAACGCTTTTAGATCAGTTTCCCTTGCCAAAGTTCCAGTTTTTCTTCGACACATTTAAAATGAACTGCAAATTAATAGATCACTAAAAGGACTACGTGAATTAAAAAACTACACAAAATCCAAAGTTTCATTAGCAAAACTGATTGTGTGAAAGTCAGTTGGCAACATGACCGAGATCTCTGTTCTGCTACCTTAATGCTATTTTCATAATATTATGTTTAAGTTGTGTAGCCAACAGTTTGGTTAAAAATGTCCTTCAATATTTCCTACAACAGTATGCATCCTTAATATGTTACGGGTACTGAAGATTGAATTTTTACCGGTGACAAAAATTTAAATTTGTCTTTTATATAGTAGCATGAATGTACCACAAAGATGGAAACAATATTCTTTCTCCGAGAACAAAATTTTTCCTTTTTAGAAATAAAATTTTGCGTCACAGAATCGTTTATTAGTTTTCAATGTTCCCGCCTCCACGTTTTAGCAGAAGACACAGAAATTCAATATTGTGATATCTTTGATCTAGCCACTACGATACACAATATTAACGCTGTACAGAACATCTACAGCTTCGTCATCCTACCCTCATTTATCCGTGCCCTGGCAAAACGTTTCCAGACTGTGAGAAACATTTATTATATTGTAAACACTATATTTATAGTTCGGTTAATTTCCATTGAGGTGGGGAATTGGCTGGCGCAATGAGAGCGGTTAACCCAATTCCCCGGATAATCCACAAAATGACTAAACAGGGTGAACGTACGTAACACATTTTATTCAAAGCTGTAGGTAAATACATAGTGAGAACACTAACTTAAATGATAAATTAGAGTTAGTTGGCTTGCAATTAATGTTAGTCGTGACCGTGAGTTATGATTCATTTCATGCTTTTTATATGTTACCATTGACTTCATATCTCACCTGAAAACGTTTGAAAGACATCGCACATAACAGTAACTCATCGATTTCGTAGCGTGTGTGCTTTTGTGTTGTCAAACTTAACAGACAACAGAAAAGATCACCCGAAGGCCGTGGATAACTTCAGTACAACACAGACGCATTAGTGAGGAATAAGAAACTCAAAAGTAACGGGAGAATGGAAAATACACGATTTCCTTACGAAGGAGGTATTTCATTTATATTTACAATGTTTTATTATTGAGAAATGTACAATGAATTATACAATAACATTTTTAATTGATGAAATTCTTAAATATGTGGTGTAATTTCATTTTTTTACTTTTCATTACAATGCAAATTTTCTTGATTAGTTTCAATGAATTCCACATTCAATGAAATTAGGAGTAATTTTTATGTTTCATATATTTTCGTCTAATTGTAATTAAAGTCAAGAACAAATACATACTTGAGGTTCATGGTGAAAGAAAGGTTACGTTATAATGAATCGCGAAATAAATCTAATCGACTCAATCAAAGAACATTTATGTAATAAAATTATGAGTGACAATAAATAAATGAGATGTACAATAATAATTTTTCCAATGTAAATAGGACAAAAATTTATCTAAAGAATCATTTCACCAACTATGATATTACCTTCGCACTTTCTTCTCTGGGGACCCATGATTATAATGCGTTATTCTACTAACGAAATGTAAAATATTCAGGGACATTTGTTTAAAAGTTGTGTTTACTCACGTAACTTTATTCGAATTTCAGAATTATTTTTGTTGTTTCCCGTCAACAATTTTTGGAAATAAAAAATTCAGGAGGGAGGGTCACCAACACATATCATGGAGCAACACTATATATGTATCTAATGTTAATTCATTCGATTATATCTGGAATCAGCAGCATTGAATTATGCAGTAACATTCGACGTGAAAAATTCCAAAAAAGTGCAATTAAAATATCTTCACATTGAGGGCCACGTTTATGAACCGCAAGATCAATATTACATCTTGATCAATTTATGATGAGAAAAGGTGAATATCCTCATGAAAGTCACTGTCCTTGAAGAGGCGAACGATGAGCCCTCGATACAAAACTTTTATACATTTCGTTCTCACTCTGTATATACAAGAATTCTCAGTCCATCATTTCCTCAATTATCAGTTCGTAAAACCGCTTCGTTGTTTCGTTCTACTGTTCTCCACACTTGACATTAAACCACCAATCACACACTGATACATCTTGGTTGAATACGGTTCCATTTGGACATAACATGGCTTTCCCTCTTCCGTCTCCCGGACAAATATAGAAGACCTGAAAAAAAGAAATTATGGTCTCATAATTTGAGAAATGATCAACTGCATAAAGATCCTCTCTTTCTCCTAAAAAACACTTTTTCTTAAAAGCAAATCACTCGATTGTTAATAACTCTGGGTTTCTATTGATATTTCTGAAGTAGAAATGAGTATTTTGATCCCCTGAATTCAAATCTGAGGTTGATAACTGCACAGATTTGTTTTTTTTTTATGCTAAAACATTCACCTTTCATTTTTGGTTCCTAGCATACAGTTAATTTGCAACTTTTTGAGTTGGCTTTATTCATTTTATATTATACACTATAATATTTGCCTTAGACCATTTACTATGGTATGAATAATCCTCTCCAGATATATATGCTATAATTATTAGATGTATAATTATTACTGCAGTTCTAATTAAACGTCTGTCTTCAGGCTTCAGTTCCACCGGTACTCGGATGAGATACTTCAGAAATCAAGGCGAAGATTCTCCACTTGGCCAGGGAGTCCAGTTCGGACGTAATTAGATCGTACAAAAATTTGCAAAAGCAAATAATCATGTTGAAATGTTCAATCAGGATAAAACGATGGTTAGCATCAACACAAACTGATGTGAGGTTATGTACACGCTCTGAGAGAACAGTTTGGATGTGAGATTCATATTCAGAGGAAGGAAAAGATTTTTCCAAACATTTGAATGTGACTCCTCAAGCTCTGGATGTGACATCCCAATCTCTGGACGTGACATCCCAATCACTGGTTTGACACCCCAATCTCTTGTTGTCACACCCCAATCTCTGGTTGTGACATCCCAATCTCTAGATGTGACATTCCTGAGTTATGTCGTATCCAAAAGGTTTGCGAAACCCTTTGTTCCCTCTGAATTTGGATCTCTCATCCAATACTGGAGTACCCACATCCAATTTTTTACTCAGTATGTGGTTCACAAAGAAAATTCTTTTGTGAGAGCAAAGCAGACACATAAGCAGTAAACTAACCTGACAGCGCGTTGTTGGATCAGCAACGTATCCACGCCGTCCTTTGAAATCCAAACACGAGAAGTTCCGCACAGGAGGCTTGCTGTAAGTGGGGTAGTCTCTTCCGGGAACACCAGGGATTGAACCGTTCTCACCTAATAACATCAGAAACATCTCAACTAATTAACATGTTTTATTGATGTGATACTACCTTCATTAAATTTAAAATAATCAAATAATAAACTGAAATGCAAGCTGTGAAAATCTGCGTATAAACACTGGAGGATAATGAGCTAATTTAGATTGCAGAAGGAAGGAGCCATTTTCCATATTGTAATAGTGCAAATAATAAATTTCGAGTACTGGACCCCTTGAGGTCCATCGCTCGAGGCTACACTCCTGACATTACACTCTAGCTTAGTTGGTAATAACACCTCTATACACTCAGCGCCTTTTGTCCTAAAACGTTCAAAGAAGTGATCGAAGTCAACAGACTTAAAAACTAAACCTGTGCTTTGAATGACATTATATCTCCACTGTTTAATCGTCCTCAGTGATAAATTTTCTTAAAATTCGGTGCGTTTTTTTTTCTTTTTCAAAGAAGAATGAGTTATTTTTTTATTTTTTTGTACAGTGGCAATTTCAATATACTTTCAAACGGCGACCTGAAGATTCTCCACGGTGATTAAATTTTTAAAATATTCCTAATCGTGCTCCACCCGCATTTACGCTACTGCGGTCTACGTTGCTTCATTGGAAATGCAACAGGTTATTTTCCAAAACACAATAAATTACTTTTGAAAATAAGTAAACAGTTCCTTAAATGGATAGGTCAATCGTCCCCCTGTATACCTCAAAATTAACCAAAATTCCCCTTAACAAAACATCTCGAAGAAGATTTTGTTTTCAAAATGAATTATCGAAGAATTTTTTAATGAAAGGTTTAAACAAAATACATTATTTACTGAGCATTAATACAAACTAAATACAATAAGTGAAGCATTATAACATTTTACGGGCCTTTAAGTTTTGTGGTTCGTGGGAAATGAAATACACCCCCGCATATTTTTATTCAGTTAAGCTCGTTAGGTAACTTCCGGTGGGATCCGGAATAGAAGAATCTTGCTCTTCATGTCCTTCCTCATCCACCATTTCGCTGTTTCATCTAACCTTCCGAAACATTCTTTTATTCAATGAATGCTTACGAAACAAAAATTGTGTTAAGTCAATACACTCACACATTTTCCTAGTATATGAAAAGTAAAGTATTTGAAATAATCTCGACCACGAGATTTTGACTGAAATATCAGAAAACCAAAAAATGTTTGTTTTTTTAATTCTTCCGTACGTCTGTCCTTTCCTACGTGCTCAGCTATTCTGATCAAACAAAAGTGCTATTATCATCAAGAAGTATCATCATTATTATTATTGTTGTTGTTATCTGTTATAAAAATATATTGTGATCGTCCAAAAAAGGTTGTAAGTGATTGCATCTCATTGTATTTAGTATTAAACGCTATAATTATACTCCGTAAAAGGTGTTTCTTATACGTCAAGAACGAATTATTTGGAAAGAACTGCTTCGGACTTCGTCGATCGTGCTCTTCGTCTGGACGGATTAATTCTCTGCTCATAAAACCGAGGAAGCCAAGTGAGTGTTTGTATGTGAAAGAGCCTCACCCACTCCGTCGTGTCCCAGGTAGAGGTTGTGTCTGTGTCTCTTCTGATCCTCTTCGTCTGAGAGGGAGTCGTCGATGGCGTTGGGGCGTCGCGACGCCGACACGTGTTGGTGCCTGGAATGACGCTGCGTCGGCGCCCGACCGGAGCGTCGCACCGCCGCCGCCCCGACGCCCGCCGCCACTTCTTGCAGCTCCAGAGGCGCTGAAGTCGACGTCACCGCCAAAGTGCCAGGGGCGTCGTACGTGGGGGAATAGGTCGGAGAAAAGGTGGAGGAGAACGTGGGAGGATGAGTGGGGGAATAGGTTGGGGTGAAAGTTGGAGAATAGGTCTGGGATGAATATGAAGGGGTCTGAGTGGGGCGCACTCGTCTCTGAGCAAATGCACTGGCAGCGACTCCGTCCACTTGGCGTTCGGTCGGTTGCATGAAGCCTTCCTGCCACTATCATGCAACAAACAGCATTCAACAACTAACACACCTTATAATTGGCTTTTTATTACCTCACGTACAAGTGGAATTTCAGCGCAGAAATGGAAGTCAAAATTATTATCGGGGCTGTTCGTAAATTGTGTAAGGTGACTTTTCAATAAAACGTATAACCCCCTCCTCCTATGCAACATGCGATATTTTTTTAACTATCACCCCTCCCTCCCGAAATACGTAGGATATCATTTAGCGAACATAAAAATTATGTATTGTTTTTAACATAAATTTTGTTTCCGAAAACGCTTTCCCCAATGATATTGGACGAGTCTACCGAACGCGACGGCTGCCGATATGTAAACAAGCAATACGAAGAACTGAATCAACTGAAATTTCGTTTGTATCTGACTAATTCAAGAGTGAAAAGAACCATTTTATACTACTATAAAAATTTCATTTGTAGTATAAATTAATTATCAATACGTTGTCGTTAAACATGAAAATATATTTAAACGTAAGACTATTGAACCGCTCGTGGTGTACTGCAGTTAATAGTGAACCTCTCTACCGCCGGTGCGTAATTTATAGTCAGTTCCTCAAGTTTTTAATTGGACAATACATTGGGAGGAACATCACTTTTCTAATTTCTCGTTAATCGATGCGATACGAAAGAACATTGAGGCAAAGGCTAAAACCACTAATTCTCGTGACGATGTTTCTCTGGGCAATATACGACTCCTTTATACCGATGCAACTTCCTTACGTTTCTGTACTGTAAGGTCAATATTGCCCCGTGTGCACCCAAAGAAGTTGCATTTGGATATGTAATATATAAAGAATTACCATCTCAACATAACTTGAGTGAAACGACGGGGTTGAGATAAGCTCAAACAAGCACCGTGCGTAAGTTGAACTAGTTTACCTACGCGTGTGAAGTGATGAAACCTAACCCCCGTGACTTCTCACCTGCCACGTCTCTGGAGGACCACCAGCCGCAGTGGCGCTGATTCTCCTCCTGGACGCCAGAGGCGGTAGCAGCGAGCGTGCCACTCCGAAGCGTCCGCTCCGTCGTCGATGTGCCCCTGACGCGTGATGGTGTCGACGGCTCTTGCGATGCTGGCGACGTCGCGCTAACGCCTTGGGTCTCCTCCGCGCTCGAGCAGCGGCGGCCGAAGCGGCCATGTGGGCGGCAGCCGACCGCCCTCGAGGCAACAGCCCTGCGACGGGGACGAAGGCGGCGGCGGCGGTGGAGGCGGCAACGGCGGCGGCGGCGGTGACTGTGACGGGCGGCGGTGGGGTCTCGGTGGGCGAAAGGGCCCCCGACGCTCCACGACTCGCAGACAATCCACGTTGCTCCTTGAAGGCGGTGTAGGGTTCTTCGATGTACGCGAAGACAGTTGGAGGCTCCGGTGGGGGAGGTTGGGGGGTGCTGGATGACACCACCTGCATTCAAGTGACGTTGTTATTCCCTATCACACCTCCTCAGGGTCGTATTTACTATTAGACACGTATCTAGAGTGCAAAAGTTTAAGGACATTTTTAGAACGTGCTTGGAGAATTATAACAATTGGGATACATGTATTCCGGTGTATTAAATACTCAAATTAAATTAAAATATTTTGAAAATGAGTAAAATTCAGACAAAAATAAAAGTTATTTAACGGAAAATAAAATAATAAGAAAAGAAAGGAGAAGTAATCCACAACTTGTAAAAGTAGATAATAAAAATAAATAAAAAGATTAATAAATTTATTGTCAAGAAAGCAAAAGTTACAAACTGCGTATGACCACGTGGAGGACAATAAACTAATTTACTTGCCGGAAGCAAGCAAGGGACCATCCGATCAATTCCGATCAAGGGCCCTAAGGCTGAGACGGATTCAAAAATATCAGCAAAAATTCCTAGATAAGATAAAAAGTTAGCCACAAGTTATAATACTAACAGAATATCAACAAATTTGTAATTTAACACAAATTTATTTCATACGTACGAATTATTATCGATCTATACATTATTCTGAATATAGTATTTACAAATCATAAGAATTGAAATAACACTAAATTCACGATTTATTGTTTTAAGACTCGTGTTTCGAAAGAAATTAGTAAAAAAAATCATTAAAATTGGTGTTACTTATTTAATAAGTATTAAAGTATTCATGGTTCCCTAAAGAAAATATATAAACATTTTTTGTGAAAATAAAAATTCTATCGAAGGGGTTAACTTGTTTTTTTGGGGGAGGGGGCTTAAAGGTCCCCACAAAGGGTAAAAATTAATGTCTGGGTCGTATTACGTACCTTGACTGAATGCTCCTTCTTGGGTACATACGTCGCTCTATACTTGGGATAGATGGAGAATGGATTGTAGTTGGAGAGCGTGTTCTTGGCCTGGTACCTCGCAGAGTGCTTTTTCTCCGTCCTGAATTCATTCGTTGGTTGTTGATAATTTCCGAAGTCCCCCGTCGCCGTATCGAACTCCGAGGGGAACGCGGTGCTATTGACAAACGCCGGTGGCTGCACTGTCGTACTGATGTAGTAATACGAGTTCGGTGACACAGAATACACTTCCACAATGCGAGGTTCGATCGTGGAAGGCGACATGGCCATGGGGTCTCGTAACGAGGCGTTAACGACGCTGTCTTTGGGCGCCGTCTGGAGGTTATACGCGTCGGACATCGGGACCATCGGCCGGTTGCGGAACTCGCGAGCCCTCGTCTCGAGGTCGTCGTCGTCTTCTTGTAATGCGGGGGCGGCGGGGGCGGAGGAGGAGGCTCCGGAGTCTTGTCGCTCCGCGATGAAGTAGCGGCCCGCGTGTCCCGATTCCGGTCCCCGGCGGATGTCCCTGTACTGCAGCGGAAACCGCTCCAAGGTGCGAGGCGGCGGCGCGACCTTCTCTTCCGTTTCCGACGCTTCCTTGCTGCTGATGGAGAAATAACTGCCGCCGCTGTCCCCCGAGGAAGACAAGGCGTTTCGCAAAGTGTCGTCGTCTTCGTCCGAAGGAGACTTGGTGTCTTCTGCGGCGCTCGAGGACGCAGCCGACACGTGCACACCGGCGGTCAAAGACGTGAAGCGATTGGACAGAGCCTCGTACATGAAAGTGGCGTTGGGGTCTCGATACGATGCGATTGGAGTGACCGTGTACGGCGTGGTGCGATTGGCCGGTGTCCAGAGTGAAGAGAGGCCTCGATAGCGTTGTTCCCGACGAGGATATGCGAAGGCGGCGGCGGGGGTCGAAGCGGCACTGGAGACGTAGGCCGCGTACAAGGGTAGTACCGTCACAGGGCTGCTGGCAGCGTGGGGTAGGACGGTGGGCACGAACCACTTGGGGAGACCTCTCGATGGGGAGAGGGTCGAAGGAGGATCGGCCCTACGATACGAAAAAAAAGCAATTTACAGATGAGGTTCAACAGAAAGTTTCTTACAATTCAATTTTATCCAACATAATTCTTTATTATGGAATGCAGAAAGAAAACAACTTCCCTGTGATATATACGAATTAAAAATATCAACATAAGCTGAGATATCAGAGAAAAGTTGAGCAATTTTTAAATTAATTTTTAATTGTTTTTTTTAAATTATGAGTCAAGACGCAGAAATTAATCTTTCGATTATAATCCTTAACAGTACCTCTTTAATGCACTCTTCTAAAAAGATGTACGGGACATACGAAAAAAATTACTAGTTGACCTATTATTTTCAATGTTCCATAGTTATTGTCATTAGAATTAATGCTTTTTCATTATTGATATTTGCAATGAGAGGGGTTGGAGGCTTAAATTCCCTAACCTTCCCTTTGTCCGCGCTGCTTTCATTTTGTGTCCCATCTAATCGTGGATCACCATGAAACGTGCTATTATAAAAACAATTTTATTCTCGAAGGTTCTTGCTTTTACGCAAAAGGAATGTAGCTTGTATTAGTTTAAAATAATTCAATTCAACTCATTTGTGAGCTTTGATAATACATATTTTTATCTCAATTTAGTTATAATTAAGTTCAACGTTATCAACTATTCTAGTTTTTTTAGTAAAAATGACATACATTTTCATGTTTTAAAAATTCTATTTTCATGTGCTCTTATTACCGCTTTAAATTGCGTGGGTGAAAGCTATCTTCTTATCGCTCTCTTCTCTGGTAACGAGTATGCAGATGAGGGTATTTAAGTGAAACTGAAAAACATAGGGATTGCTCGCTTTCCCGATGAAATTTTTATTGTATCGTCGATTATGTTAGTAAAGTATGCATAAAAGTCATTTGTGTGTCCTGCTATTCAATTATTATTGAATTGGTTGGTTCTATCTAAATTCCTGAAAATAATCTCCCTCCGATTACATTTTATGGGTTTTTAAGGCTGCTTTTCAAGAGAATGTGGAAATCTCTTTTTTTATGTTGAGTTAACGGTGTAGAGCGTGTTTTGTACATCTTCAAAAAATCCATTGCCACTTTATGAGGAAGGAACTTATTCGAAACTATATTTAAAAGAACCGTTTTTTTAGGAAGTAACATTTCTTGAGAAAAATTTATGTAACATATTCTTAAGTAAGTTTTATGTAACTCTTAGTTAATGTATTAGCACATAATAGCTAAGGGTTACTCTTTAATCCTCGGGAAATTAATATTCATTTCGTGCTTTTTTTATGTAAATCTGATGAGCGTAAGATTGCATGTTTTTCCGCGCAGAATATATTGAATGGTACACTATTAGAAATTTATTGAATATTATCGTACTTTCACGGTACATATCTACATTAAATTTAATTACACGAATCATTTGGTATCGACCCTGTTATCTCGCGTTGATGAAGGAAATACAGGACTAAATTTAATGTTCAAACATACTGAAATAAAACTAGTGAAAAACCTAATTTTCAATTTTTGAAGAAATTACTTCATCCTCAAACTGTAATATTTAATAATAATTAAAACATTAATAGCAATTAAAACATAATTTATTTATAAATAAAATATTTAGAAATATTTTATATTTAGAAATATTTAATAATTTGAAGAAATAAAACTAATGTAAAAGAACATTAAATTTTGTTGTTGGATAACTGCATCGTTGTATTCGTATAGTCCGATTCTGCTGCTGTGGAATGAATGTATAAAAATGTTCCGATATCGGAACCAATTCGAGAAAATTTTGTGTTATCTGAGTAATGACGTACGCCAGGTGAACCCAAGACCATAATTCCAACACACAATTCTTTTCTATGATGTTCATGACCTAGCTTCGATATAAGTCTGATACTTAGTATGCTATGTTCTGAAATTTCAAAACCAAATAATTTAATTTTATTGCNAGTATGCTATGTTCTGAAATTTCAAAACCAAATAATTTAATTTTATTGCGCGGTTTTGAAGTCACTACTAATATTTTCACCCTGAAATGTAATAACATTTGCAGAAGTGTCGAGATGCTTAAATTGGATTCACCTATTTGCTCCAAATTAGTTTTAGTTATCGAGAAGGTTTCTGTTTCCCTCTGTGATTGGTTCAAGAGGATTAGTGGATCTAATTCAATTCGCTTCGGAAACAGATATCCACCTCTTACGTAATCATGAACACACGTTATTGACAAGACGTTGATAATACCAACACCGATAATTGGAAACGTCGGTTATACCAAAGCTATCCGTTCAGTGAAATCAAATTCTTTTTCGTCGTTCATCAATGAACATATGCTGAAACGACGCCTCATTTGCTTGTTTATTCACGAAATGAACTTGATGAAATTCTAGGCTCTTTTTGAACAAAAATCGATTTTTCACGGGAATCTCGGATTAACTAGCCAAACGGTTAACCGGCCGCGCGACGGTCGATTGGGTCGCGCGGTCAACTTCCCCTGTCTAGCGCTCCTGCAATTTTTCCTTGTCAGAAGAGCACGGCTCACTTGCGTCCCGCGCTGGAGGAAGGGAGGAGGAACATAGTTGAAAATGAGGAGTACGCTACAGAAGCACGTTAATGCAAGAGTATTGTGAAAGTGGATGAGAACCGAACAATAATATTTGAATCAAAATTAGTACATAGCCCCCCAAGTCACGACGAGAATGCTCTTCAAAGACAGATACTTCGAAATAGTGTCAAAAGAAAGGCAGAAGACAATCTTTTAGAACGTCCTACCAAACTGATTCACAAAGAATTAATAGAGAGGAATACAGATACCGTCACGAAGATATGTGGACTGCATAATTTTCAAAACTCATATCCCAGAATTGTAAAAATTACACATGGAATCTCAGTATTTTTGTCAACCACTGAAATATCTGAAAGACTTGTGAAGTTTATTTAAAAAATAAAATAATTATTTTTAATATAATATTCATCAGAATTATCTTAACAGTGAACATTGGATTTAAAATAGTAAAACAATGGTACTTTGAAAGAACCTCGATAATGCAATGTGAAGATATGCAAAACAATATAAACATTTCAACCATTTTGGGACATATGCTAAACAAAAAGAATATTTTGTTTTCGATTTAACCAATTAACGACTCCGAACCGGCCAGGGTCTGCGTCCCCACCAGACCGGTTAAAAGGGGTTCTACTGTAACACGTTTATGTTAGGATATGCAAAAAATTAGTTTGTATTGTTTTGTGTTAGGTAGCTCTGTTTTCGTGTGTACCTGTTGCTACTATGTACCTTCGAAAGATTATTTAAAAGTTTAGACCGAGTTGTTTTTTTGTTACTTATGGAATAATTACCCAGAAATCCATTATCCATAATTGCGGCAAACCATGAACACTCTACACACACGATTACCAATATTTCGGTGATCCACGCATCTTTCGAGATCCGCGAGAAAATTATGCCAGTCCGCAGAAAAATCTGCACAGTAAATGCAATTTTTGATCTTCTGTTGAAGAAACTAATTTACTGTGGTATAAATATTAGAATGTAAAATTTCTTCGAATCATTTTTGACGAACAAAAATCGAATGGTACAGATGAAAATATTCTATTTCTCTCCTGTTGGACAAGGCTAACATCTTAAATGTTTGTAGCGACAGTTGAATAAATGTGTTTGATTTAATAACTTTTTAAATTTTTCTTGTAGTTAATAACATTTTAGTTACGCAGCATTGAATAAGATCATTTCAATTTTTTGTGAATTGAAATTTGTTAGGCCATTATTTGACGAGCGTATTCATCTTTAAAACAAAATCACTTGTGGTCCGCGGAATTTATGAAGGGTTCTTGAGGCCCAAAAGGTTGGTGACCGGTGCTCTACACTTAACATGTGGCTTTCGGTAACAATCAGATAAATATTTGAAATTTTCCAGTTAAGTCCATTTTGAAGTTTGCAAAATGTTTTTCTGTTATAATCTTGGCATTCTACATTGTTATAACGTGCTATATTACTTCATAGTTAAGGTGATAAACTATGTTTTACGTAATTTTATGTAATTTACGAAAAACTATGCAATTTAAAAAATTAATGATGTTTTTAGCATGAAAGTGAAGAAATTATAGTTTTGTCCGGTTGCCCTTAATCTTATCGAGTTTTTACTATCTCTGCGGAATCTTAAGTTCGTACTCATGTGTGAGTAGAAAACATGCTTTTTACTGAAAATTACCTGTTTATTCCTAGTAAACGTATTTTTTTTAAGGTTGAAATAACACGGGGACATTCTGTTCCGCAATGAGTCACGGTATTAATTTTGATAAATCTTGATATCTTATATTTTGTTTGTCGTTTATTTTTCCCTCTGTGTACACGATGTGCTCGCTGATAATCAAAGCTGCTTTTTACTTAAATGTAGTTGGTTGTACTGCATCTTTCTTTATTTAAAGTAAATATTTATTCCGAGTTTTTTTTTCGTTTTTTGTTTACTATCCGAACCATCACTGATCACGTTAGTTCCGATAACGGATGCTCTACTATATAATCTACTTCCATGTTTTGAGAGCGACCCAATCCTTACCTGTTAACCGCATCCGCTGCAGATATGGAATTATCTTGCGAGGACTCTCCGCTGCCCACCGAGGACGGAGCTTTGCTCGTGGGGACGGGGAGGGCGGCGAGGGAGGCCGCCGCGTCGCGTAAGCTATCCTCATCCTCGGCACCGATGCGTAGTCCCAATCTTCGCTCCTCTTCTTTCAAGAAGCGCAGGAACGTGTTGGTGTCGTTGATGGCGTGTGCGAAGGAGCGGATGCTGCCCGCGTGACTCTCGCGATACGCCGTGACGTTGTCGGCGCGCGGGAGCAGCCACACGCGTTTGATGTAAGGTCGTGCGTACGCGCGTTGTCTCGGACGCACGCGTTGTCCCACTTGAGCCGCGGCCGCCGCTAACGCTGCCGCCGCCACGGCCGCTTCTGAAGACGCCGACACGTCGCGGATGACCGACTGCTTCGAGAAGGTTCTGGGAGTTCGACGTTGCTGGAGGACGGGGGCGGGGGCGGGGGCAGCGTTGACGTTGACACTCGCCACCAGCGACGCTGCGGCGACTTCGACGGAGTCTTCTGTTCGATCACGTTGGATGTTGGGAGAAGACTGCTCCTGTTCATGGATTACTCCTGCTCCTGAAGAAGCCTTCGAGATGTCGTCCAAGGGTTGTTGACCTTCTTCCGTGGTGGAAGCGTCTTGCGCGTCTTCTGAATTCTGGTTGTCCATGGAGGAGGAGGAGGAGGAGGAGGCAGAAGAAGCTTCTTCGTCGCTGGAGGAGCTGCTCCGTTGTTGGCCCTGTGTCTCATCGATGGAGGCGGAGGCTGTCTGCGGGGGAGGAGTCACTGGGTCAGGCGTCGTGCCTGGGTGATCGGAGACTGCTATCAGCGCCATGGCGCTCCCTGTACAAAGAGAAATAAATAAATAATAATAATATAAATAACAATAATAGTAACTGGAACAGAGAAATTTGAACGGACATAACCATTCCAGCAGACCGCCCCGACATCATGCTCCTAGACCGAAATAAGAAGGAAATTCATTTAATAGAAGTCGCCCTCCCATTGACTCACAATACTGACAGAAATTACAGTTTAAAAATTAGTAAATGCAAGGTCTTGGCTCAAGAAACTCTGGAAAGTGGAGAAAGTTTTTATTCGACCTATAGTGACTCCGACCACAGAAATTATGCCGAAATCCACAAAACGCCATTTGGAAATACTAGGAGCAGCAAAGTCACTGACCAATGTGCAAAAATCCGTTACCCTTGACACTTGACACATAATTCGAAAATTTCTAGCTCTTCAGCTTGATTGAACTTGACAATGTCCGTTTATTAAGTGCAAAAGATCCAGCTGTAAGCTGTGCAAGACATTCCTATAATAATAATTTTCTTTTGTTAGCTGGTTGTGACCTGGAGGTATTATTAGATTTATACGACTACCACAACCTCCAGTCGTAAAAGTACAGGACAACAATAATAATAATAAGAATAAAAATAATAATATGCCTTTATTATGTGGCGTGGTTCAGTTCATAAGACACGTGCTTCCGCCTGACCACCATTTACATGCATACAATACACATAACACACAAATACAATAATAAAAAATAATAAAACAGTCATACAAAATTCTACTTTCAGGGTAGCAATCTAGGGATCATCCCAACATTAAGCAATCGAGGATACCCAGAAAAAACAGAAATGTGGATGGAACTGTAATATATTTGGAGAAGACAGTGAGAAACGTTTCAAGACGATGAAGGAAAGAAGCAATTGGTACCAAAAGAGCACTGATAAATACAAAGGATAAATTTGAAAATTTCCAATATTATATAGATGTGCAAACGTAGGCATCCGCTGACGAATATATACTTGTCTGAGACAAAGCCCGTCTCAGTAGACAGAACTATCAACGTTGCGAACTGTCTTTCTTCAGAGCAAGGTCAGAGTAGAACCAACTTAAGTTGCTGTTGTACTCTTAGTACGGCAGACTTAAATTTTAATTCAAGTTGATTGTAAATGTTTTTTATCTGGACGTTCTTCTTTGTATATTATTTTCTCGGTGACCCAACGAAAAACGGATCAAAATAAATGGAAGTAAATGCAAGAGGAATTTTGGTTAGTTAGGGAAATAATGAGAGGTAACTTATCGTAGGAATAATGGAGAAAGATATTCATTGTTAGGTTTCATGATCATGTGACACTAACGGACCGCGTCGCAAGAGAGTTTGACTTTGTCTCGTCTTAACCGATTCACGCAATCTCACGAAGTTTAATAACTGGAATATCAGCAGATAATTAGAAAAAAGCATAATAAATTTATTGTCAAAAAACAGTGCAAACTGCGTATGACCACGTGGAGGACAATAAACTAATTTACTCTCCGGAAGCAAGCAAGGGACCATCCCATCAATTCCGATTAAGGGCCCTAAGGTAGAGGCGGATTCAAAAATTTAAGCAAAAATTCCTAGAAAAGATAAAAAGTTACCTGCGAGTTATAATACTAATAGAATGTCAATATGTTTGTAATTTTACGCAAAAAATTTACATGTACAAGTTATTATCGAACTATATATAATTCTGAGTATAGTGTTTAAAAATCATAAGAGTTGAAAAAAACAACACTAAATTCACGATTTATTGTTACAATAAACCCGCCCCTAGACAAAGCCTAGAGAACCTGTATAAGAAATCCGCCTCTACCCGAAGGAAAAACGGAGAAAAACCCGGGCCAGGATGGGGCTACAGAATTAAATCTCTTGGACACATGATAATGTTTCAAATTACTAACCGATTAAAATTATTTATTGATACATCCTCAAAAAGTCCCTCTCCTGCACGATGTGCATTGCCCACGGTGTTCAATTAGTTGCTAATTCACGCACATGACCTTCACGCAAAGCGCGTTAATTTTCTTTCGAGTGTGACTGATCAGATATTTCAAATAGCATACGGCGTTTCACACAATTCCACGAAGTTTGACGTATATTGCGTTTGATCAATATTTATGGGCATACCGTAAAACCATCCAAAGACACAAATATTCCTGTTTAATATTAGATAGGGCAATAAATGTACAATACGTTTTTGGACAATAAGAGTAATGTTGTTGAACTGTGACAACTCCTTTTTAATTTACATCTCTTCGTGTTCACTGAAACTGAAAGTAACTTGGAAGCCCCGTTTCACGAGCTGAATTCGATAATGAAAACATCTTCGTAGCGCCTCCCTCCGAAGTAGACGAGGGAAAAGTGCGAAGCATCTGCAGAAGATCCACAGATCTCGCTTCGGGTCGCTGCTTCCAAATCATCTTTTCTTCGCATGCAAGTTTTCGCGCTTGACCGCTAGAGGGAGACCAGGGGTGTCAGAAGTCTCCGTTAGGCCAATGTAGGACTGATGTTTCCTAAATATTTGGATCGGAAAACAAACATCCTGGGAGAACATCCTTTGAACTTCAACATCACTCCAAAGTATCGGCTGAAAATAGAATTACTCTTTGTTATTGAGATTGTTAGGGCGGATTACCTCTGCGCATCGAAAAAATTAATTATGGTATTATATCCAAGTTGACTAAGTCAAGTTGCCTACTATTCACAAAACTTGGAAATATTTCTCAAAGAAGTTCGTATTAATATTAGATGACGACAATTATTTTGTGATTTTAGGACTTTAATAAATTTAGACGTTTGACTCTTTCTTTGACAAGGGTTGCATTGTTTTTAGTCACGTGATGCGGATGTCATTTCCGTTAGTTTTTGGAGAATTGTTCTTGTAAATGCCCCGGAAGATATTCAAATTAATTGCGTTTCTGTTTATATTTCCTATGTTTTCGTAGGTTGTTTTCGCTATGTTAAACCGGTACTTTTGTCAGGATATAAGAAAAACATAAACCCGCAAAAGTTTCTCCATATAAACCCCTGGTAGTTGAAAGTCATATAATTTAAAATTATGCGGCGGAAGGGTATGAAAATTCACCGCCACTGGATGGAGAATGGTTCCAACTATCATTTGAAACACATCGGTGAACCTTGTCGCTTTGCCAGATATAATAACTTAAATGTTCGCTTTTGCCTTACAATTGTCACTGTTCCGCATGTTCAATGATTGTGGTTTTCATCTCTGAACTTCGAGTTCTATTAACTAAACAAGTGCTGAAAATCTCTCCCAGGTGCTGATGAACCAACGAAGAAAGATATATCGAATGAAGTTTATTGCAGTCATGTAACTTTGGAATCAATGCCATAAATGAAAGAAATATTAATGGATAAGATATAAATAATAAATAATCCGAGTGAATAATCCACAGAAACTGTCGATGAGGGGAAAATATTAAGATTGTGTTAATCTATCAACTTCCAGAACAATGTTAGGCAATAACCCACTATTGGTCTGCCCCAACACGTAGAGTATATAGAACCAACAAATTGTTTCACAATAATGATCCATAATCCGCATTAATTTTACAAATACTGTATATCCACACCAATAGTAAAAATACAGGGTATTTTTAATTGTGTAGAGTATTCTCTCTTCCAAAGTTCTCAAGCGGCAATCAGGTGTTACTAAGAAATATTTTCAGAACTGACGACAGATCTCAATTAATTTGTAAAGGAAATAGAATATAGATAAAACTTTAGATTTTACTCAGTCCAAACTATATGTGATGGTTCAATTTTGATAATTTTTCGTAATGAGAGAAAACAGGGAGTTTAATGTAGTTATCCTTTATAAATGAGCTGTAGCGAATAATCGCGAGATGGTAACAAAACTAATATATTATGTTTACATTAAATGTTTTAATTAATGACAAAAAGTATTGTGAATATTTCGTCAGGGCTGGCACATACCGAAAACCAAGCAAGAAAACTGGAACAACTGGACCGGATATTATTTGGTATAAGTTAGTGAAGACAATGGAGTGCAGTCCAGTTTTATTTGCTCATATACGTAGAATACACATAGTACTGAAATCGTAAAATAATTACAATTATCTTATAAATGATGAAAATTCATGATGATATTTAGGTAACCAAGGTTGGTTACCGTATTTTTTTAAATTTTTTGCTGAATTTTTGTAGTATTGAAGATATTTCGTAATGTAATAAAAATACAAGATTAAATACGAAAGAATATTTTGCATTTATTTCCTAAAGGAAAAGCGAGTTGAACGCTCTGGACAACATTAAATCAGCAAATTCCCTTCAGTTATTTTGTATGTATAAATTGCTTTCACCAATTATGGGTTGAAATAAAATTTTGCGTATTACTCAATAAAACAGGCAATAAAGCAAAAACACGGTAATCTCATGTAAGTTCCCGCAAATGTCACAAAATTAAGTTCCGCGGTGACTTCATTTTTCGGTCAGTCTGTTTGTCATGCTCTGTGTCGCATGAGAAATGTTGCATTCGCAGAAAGAACCAACGTACTGCAATCTCTCATGGTGTAACAAATGTTCCTGTAATAATTACAGTTATGTATGCGGACAACCGGAATTGTCTCTCACATGAAAACATACGGAACTATTTTAGTAATTTGATGACTTTACGTTGCCACTTTCGTCCACATCATTCGCTGGTAACTTTTCTACATGCGAGCTCAAAGGGGTAATTCAAGGATTTATTGGGTTGTCTCCTCACATATGTAGATAGTAGACGACATAGACAGTCTTTAGAAAAGACAAAGCACTTATCTGTCGTTTCACTTCTTAATTTATTTCATTAGATGTAAACAGTAATGGCATGTTAATCTTTAACATAATAAGCAATAATATCTCCTTTCCTTATTGTCTTCTCTCTTCTTAATATTCTATTAAATTATTTGTTTCTTATTTTACTGACAATCTACAATATCTTTTATTTCACTCAGATCTTCGTAAATAAAACGAGGTAAGTTTATATATGGAGATCTATGTGAAATTCCAGATATTGTAGATTGTCTACAAAAAAAGACAGAAATAATTTAATGGAAAAATTTAACGTAATAAACTTCGCAGTTGCGCATCCAAGTTCTTTTCCACCTTCGGTTGTGCTCTGCTAAAAGTCAAACGCGTTCAATGTCTTATGTAGCCCTTTTCTTTAACGTTGAGGTTGTAGGAGCAAACTTAAATTTTGTTACAGTTTTCTTGCCTTCCGCGACTGTGATTCTTGTTACTCTCTCCGACGCATATGTTTACCACAAGATTATAGCATATCCGGGATTTGCTTCCATTACTCTCTCTCCAACTCACTCAGCACTTTCATCCCAACGTCTTCCTATTCTTAGCGACGTACTGTAAATGGTTTGCGCTTCATTGAGCAATCGAAATTTTCTTTACCCGTTGCACTGATTTGCCGTCCTGTCCCGAGAAAAAAATTAAAAGAAGAAATTCTTTCGTATGCATTTTTTTTAAGTCCTTGTTTTAAGTAGGTAGTGATGGTAACGCATTAAATACTTATCATACATCCTTATATGGCAATTTAGAAACAGTAAAACTTCCAGGTTGGCTGGAACCGATAGACTCAAATAAAAGAAAATTAGAACAAACGATAAAACAATGTATCGCTGAGACAACATACATTCTGTATCAAAATCACGTAAAAAATCGTTTCATAATAAATTTATAATAAATTTATATTAAATTTCATAAATTTATTGTCAAAAAACAGTACAGACTGCGTATGACCACGTGGAGGACAATAAACTAATTTACTCTCCGGAAGCAAGCAAGGGACGTATTCCATCAATTCCGATCAAGGGCCCTAAGGCAGAGGCGGATTCAAAAATTTCAGCAAAAGTTCCTAGATAAGATAAAAAGTTAGCTGCGAGTTATAATACATTTATAATGTCAATATGTTTGTAATTTAACGTAAAACACCGAGCATTGAAAAGAAAACATAGATGCAACAGACACACTCTTGGCGACCACAACTAAACCCTACAGGGAGCACGTATTAAATTTTGTATTACTTATTGGAATATTTAATTCAAAAAATAGTATGTTGAACTAAGTAAAAACCGTAATCGACTTTTTCGCAAAGTATGTCTCACTCCAAATTCCGCATTTTAAACTNTTGAACTAAGTAAAAACCGTAATCGACTTTTTCGCAAAGTATGTCTCACTCCAAATTCCGCATTTTAAACTCTTATTACACTGTAGGACAAAACTGCACTGACTAAACTCTATGGATGTGAGTTCCTTGGGATTAGACGTGATATCCAAACTTAGAGGAGAAAAAGATTTTTATAATCCTATGGATATGACATCCCAACCTTATAGTTCGGGTAGAATAAGTATTGTGATGTCCTATCCAAAGGTTTCATTCTTCTGAATGTGGATCTAATGACCTCATATTTCAATGACATTAGAATCTGCAACTCTTTCCCACATTCCCCTACAGCATAGCATGGGTAGCCCCCCCCCCCCGGCACAGATGTTAGAGTTATAGCTCATCACCAATTCCCGATTCCCGAGCAAGAAAAATTTGTAGCTTTTCACATTAATGTCCCAGTTTATAGCTGTGAGTACTGGAAAGCGAACCCTCCTTCTTCCATCTACCTCCTACTGATTCTAGTATCAATAACTCTTACTATTACTAACTACTCGTACTAAAACGTCCACTTGGGCAAAGTCGTTGGAAACTCACCGATGAGGAGCGCGAACAGCAGCTGCATGTCGGAGCGCGTTGGAGTCGACGCGTGCACTACTCGCTCGCCGCCGCCACTGCGGATTGTCTATATCTTCTTCCTCGGAGATCCACCGACGCCGCTCCTCGCTATCGACTTCCGCTGACGGGGAGAAATCCAGGTGAAGGGCGGCCGTCAAGAGCAAAGCGACACGGCGACGCCTCCGCGGACGACACACAACCACTGCCGCGCATTAAAGTCTCCTGCACTTCTCAATAGTTCTATTGACATTGTTGTGTACCTCTGCTTCCAGCGGCGCAGATATGACAGGGATGGGTCTGTTCCCGTTCTCAAATGTTCGGTTTCGTTTCAACTCTCTTAACCCACCATATTTAGCATACATTACATTTTGAAACCGACTGTTTGTCAATTAAATCTACCTAGTTTGTATGTCTCATTTCTACTATTTGCGCATTTCATATAATCTACTGAAATGAATTTTTATGACAGATGATTATATTGTCAGGGGCCAAATCGTTATCTTACATTTCAATCGTAGTAAATACATACTTGATTGTCCGGGACAAACCACGTCTCGGTAGACAGAACTACCTGTTGGGGTCATCTTCAGGACAATGTCAGAGTCGAGAAGACCTAAGTTGATGCCGTACTCTGCCCACAGTGTACGTTTGTCGAACTCTGGCTTCAGTTATGTATTTTTTGTGTAATTTATATATAGTTTAATTTGTTTTAGAATTCTAATTAAATTTGAACTGTAAAAACTCCGTAAACGGTTTTCTAGTTGGCGCTAAACTCATATCTCTGTCGGGTCACTTGAGAATATTGGCCATCCCGGCCCGGGTTTTCCTCCGGGTAGTGACGGATTTTCCTTGGACGGGAATGTCATTAATACCTTTGTTTTATTAATCTCGAATTTTATTGCACAAATATTGACAATTTATTTTGGAATACCAAATGGATAACGGTACGTATTTATTAAATAATATATTTTATAAATATTAATCCGCCACTGCCCCTGAGCACTTGATCGGAATTGATGGGATGATCTGTTACTTGTTTCCGGAGATTAACTTAGTTTATTACCCCCCCACGTAGTTTGCAACTGCTTTTTTGACAAAGTTTATAACTCTTCAAGAACACAAATAAACAAGAGTCGTAACCCTATTTTTTTTACTGTTGAACACCCTTACGATGTTTGTGTAGTTGCTACAATTTGTAAGTATAAATTGGATCAAATTATAAACTTCGAACTGTGGATTATGGAACTTGTCGCTTGTAAATGTTTGAGACTACAATTGCGAAGTAGTAGTCGAGGAAAGCGGCTTTCGTTCGACCATTCTACTGAAAGTCTGAAGTTAACCGACTGCGGTGGTGTAGTGGCAGCGTCTTCGCTTCCGCGATAGACCCTGGGTTCAAACTCTGCTCGGCCGAAATAGTTGAGGTTTCCAGCTGGGGTTTGCCTCACTTACTCGAGACAAATGTCGATTCGATACCATAAGTTCCCCGGCAACCCAACAAAACGGTAAGGTAGAAGAACGTGCCAAACGGCCCGAACCACACCCTACGACATGAAGTTAAAAAGTAATTAAAAATTGTAACAAGGATTTTTCTAGTAACTAGATGTTTAAAATCTGTTTATTAACTCTCCCATCATTTACTATTCGTTCGGGTTCGGCTAGTTGTACCACTCGCATCTTGATCCGGATTCCTTTCTTTCGGGTAGTGGCGGATTTGCCACAGGCGCCAATGTTATAATACTTTTGCTATTATTAATCTCGAAATTTTACTCCACATCACATCGACAATTCATTTCGGAATAATGACTGGATAACTATACATATGTATTAAATAACATCTTTTATAAATATTAAATTCACCACTGCTTTGGGCATTTAATCGGAGTTGATGGGGTGGTCCCTTGCTTGCTTCCGGAGAATAACTTAGTTTATTATTCCCCCCCCCGGCATGCGCAACTGATTTTTTTACAATAACATTATTATTAGATATCGAAAGATTACGTTTTTTTAATTATGTCGTAATATTTATGTGAACTCGGGAACTGGAGAATACTATAAAAATCTCCATCACCGTTTCAACTCTAAACAGGATATAGATTTTAGACCGTTTTTTTAATTAATTAGCAAAAAGACATTTTATGGGTATAGTAGAAACACCTCATGTGTGCAGTAAGCGCGCGGAATGAAGCTCGTCAGAAATTTCTCAACTGGTGTGTATTACAGACAGTAATTTCACAAAATATTGGAGTGGGGGCTATACATTCACAAATACTTAATTTTCTATTAGATTTTAATGAGTAATACAATGTGTGCTAGATTCACATGTGAATTTGTTGCGATGTGGTGATATATTCTGAGAATTGTGAATGGCAATCATTCATTCATTTTTATTTTTTTTTATTTTTTTTTTTTTGAAGTTTTGGTTTTCGTGTATTTAGGGGAGAGGGGCAGATACCCCTTTGTATCATGTTTATCCCGTCTGTCTAAAGTAAAAGAATGGAAGGAAGTTAATGACTATGAATCAGTCTCGACGAAACCGAAAGAGAAAGATAGTAGAAAATAACAGATAAAATACAATGAAAACATAATATTTGAAAGTATAATTTAAAACTTTTTCTACCTTGAATTGACTTGTTTTAGTTCTCCTTCTTCATTTCTTTCTCTCTCTTCCATTCTTCATTTCTTTCTGTTTCTTCCTTCCTTCTTTTTCTGACTCTTTCTTCAAGAATTTCCAACTCATCTAATACATACGGGATTCGCTATCGAGTCTATAGTTGATGCTACAAACACGCTCCTTCCCGAAGGTGTCCAATTCAGAAAAAAATACATTCACTAATGATCTTGCAACGTCAACAGCCTTTAGGTAAAAAGGGACTCGAACCCGGGAACTCCTGCTGGAGGAGAAGGAGGTGCAGAGTTCGAGTCCCGGTCTGTCGCAATTTTCACCTAAAGGCTGTTGACGTTNGTCCAGGGTTCGAGTCCCGGTCTGTCGCAATTTTCACCTAAAGGCTGTTGACGTTGCAAACACTCCTCCACGAGTAGGTACTCGGAAGTTGATAGTTAAAACACTAATGATCTTGTTTCCTATTTAAAAAATATTCAAAATGTGATCGCTTCGAAAAGGTTATTCGAATGCCCACCTAAAGAGGATTTGGAATCATCATGAACATAAGTAGATTGCCATAAACTCGTCTTTTATTCACTTCAAGGTTGGAGAGACGCTCCCCGCTCCAAGCCTTCATTCATGTTCCCATCTTCCCGACTTCAAAGAGGTTTACTTCCCCTTCTGAAAGGTTAAAGAAGTTATTTTTTTTATATCTTTTTGTTTCTTTGTGCACTATTCTCACACCAGAAGATACGCTTGCAACTGTGAAAGTTATTTCTCATGTTCTTAAAAGAGTTGAAAGTAAAATTACAGTATCAAACTTAGTACGAACTACTTGCAGTTTTGTCCGTTACTCAGGAAAAATGTCGCTGCATTTTCAGACAGTTGAAATCAAATTTATCTTCCATTCTCTGATTTCATTACTGTACAAATCGGAAAACATAATAAGTAAAGATATAAATAAACTATTCTGTTCGAAAAGGAAAAAAAATATGCAAATTTTCCCAGTACAACAATTATCCGTTGTGTAACAGTACAAAAGTACAAAAAATAATGTTATCAGTAACTTATCTATGAGGGACAAAAGGGGCTATAACCCCCCACCCCATTGGACCTGATCTCTCAAAAGATAAAGGCATACTCTTTGCCACTTTAAACAATTAATAAATTTAATTCCTATTTAATATTGTTAATTTTTGATAATCTATTTGATGAGTTGATGAATTTTATTTAAAGATAATATTTATAAAATTTGTGTTGTAAAACGATGTTTTACAAACAGAAATTCCTTCCCAGTTAACCCCCACCACCACCTTTGCCTACGGTATAGATTCGCCACTGTATGTTACCATGCTTAGTTGTAAATTACGTATCGATCAGTTGATTTGGGAAAACAAACAATTGTTTCTTTGTATCAGTAAAAAGAAAGGATTACGGATACTTATCAACGTTACACACCTACTCCGCCAAACCACGAAATAAAACCCCATTCTCAGCGGTTGACAGTGAGGACTTCGGATATTTGTATTCAAATCGCACGATCAAAACCTTCAGCTACTATTTTGGAATAATTTTATTTGTTAGAAATCTATGTATTGAAAATGAGGATAGATTTGTACAGAATATGCATTTTCGTCTCTTGGTGGACAAGACAAGTTTTAAGTATAGTTTTACGTTCAATAATTTCAAAACTTGAGGATATGACCATTCCAACTAATACAATGGTGGCAACTTGGTATCCGCAAAATTCAAACTCGTTTTCAGAGAACTTACGCATTCGAATTTCGAAATTTTGCCTTAATTCGTCTAAATTGATTTGACAACCATGTGTCATATGGTGGAAAACATTAATTGTGATATCAAAATATCCATTCTCGAAAAAACAAACCTCCAATTATTCAAAATTTATTTTCAGATCTTGCTTGATATTAAAATTTCTAGTTACCATCAATGTGATAAATATTTGCAAATTCAGGATCCTTGACCATACATATATTAAATAGTTAATAATTGCGTGTTTATTGACCAACTCTAAAGGAATATTAATTCAGTATAAACAAATCTCAAATGAGACATGTGAGTACGTTTTAGCACAAAGAATAAAAATCATTCATTGTTCACAAAGAAAAACAATTTAAAAGTTTTGAAACTCATCTTCTCTTCGACGTATTAAAATTTATTTATCATTCTACAATGTTTTTTTTTTCGGGGATAACCTTAAAGAATTTCTTCAATCACACGACTTTTCAGGAAATTACAATTTTACGTAATAACGAGAAATAATTAATGTTGATCGCTATATGCAAAAATTCAAAGATCAACTATGGTGGTGATATTTTCATTTAAAATAATGGAAGGTTAGCCATCACTAAATGGCGACCTTCTGATGTAATCTTAACATTATTCATAAGTAAAACTCCGCTTCTTCCTGTGTTTTTATCTCATATCTCTTCCTTATCACACAATCACTTATTATCTCTTGTCCACCCCACTACCTGCCTGCACTGGATGCTAAGGAAATTTTATGTTTCCTCTCCCTGCAAATGAAGGTTCTCTTTTACTTTTCGTAAGAACTNCTCTCCCTGCAAATGAAGGTTCTCTTTTACTTTTCGTAAGAACTGATCAAACGATGTTTGTTGCAGAATGCTATTCAAGATGAATAAACATGAGATCCGAACCTTGCAGCTGTATTTGAGGCATGTAAATAGTAAAGGTTCTAAGAATCAAAACATTTTTTTTTTCGGTATTGTAATTCTTGGCAAATCCAATTATGCGAAATGGGTGTTAAATCAATTCAACTGTACTTATTTCTTTCATTAACCTATAACGTTTTGAAGATAATAGAAAAGTATTTAAAAAATATACTTAATTATGAGGAATATAAAAATATTTTATAAGGATGATATTTCTTTTATATCGTTGCGTCTGTACCTTATATTCTTAAGTTTTAAAATGTATTGCGTATTATGCTGATCAGTGAAGGAAATTGACATTGTTTTACCAATTTCTCTATAGGTTGTCATAACGTCGTTATTAGGCTTCGCATATCCACATTTTTAGGGTATTATCTGTGGTACTTGGAGAGTTTTCGGAAATCGCATGTGACACGAAGACCATCTCCAGGTTATAATTATTTGGCTCTTATAAAGGTTTCAACAGAACGCCTTAAATTTGTATGACATTTAATCTTTAAAAAGCACCTTAAGTTGCAACATCAAACATGCAATCTATGAAGATTTTTGAATGCTTTTTGCTTTCTCAAATACGTAGTATATAGAAAGTTTTGTAATCGTGAAAAAATTCGAAAGCGAGATTTCGACGGAAATATCCGTTTTGGAGACCCCTGATTCTGAAAAAGATGATTTTTGCATAACGTCGGTCTGTCTATCCGTCTCTGCGCAGCGATTCTGAGTAAATGGATGAATCAATTTTATTCTTATTTCGTATTTACTGTAGAATTTACTTGTTGTCGATGCACGTGCTCTATCTTTTTACTTCAAAACAAAGAGTACTTTACATGAAGGTCAAAGTACTCTTTTGAATGTTTCTCAAAAACGGCTCCAACGATTTTGCTTAAATTTTCTGTATGTAAAGTACAATTAGTATGCATTACATCCGCACTAACGATATTTCCCTTGAAAGTTCGGTATAGAAGCAGTAAAATAATTTCTGTCTTCTACACTTACACATTAGTTTACTGTTTCAAGTAGCTTGAATAATATTTAGCAGTGTGAAAGGACCAAGCAGACGTAATAATAATAATAATAATAATAATAAATTTATTGTCAAAAAACAGTACAAACTGCGTATGACCACGTGGAGAACAATACACTAATTTACTCTCTGGAAGCAAGCAAGGGACCATCCCATCAATTCCGATCAAGGGCTCTAAGGCAGAGGCGGATTGAAAATTTAAGCAAAAATTCCTAGAAAAGATAAAAAGTTTGCTACGAGTTATAATACTAATAGAATGTAAATATGTTTGTAATTTAACACAAAAATTTACATGTACAAATTATTATAGAACTATAGATTATTCTGATTATAGAGTTTAACAATTGAAATAACACTAAATTCACGATTTATTATTACAATAAACATGCCCCTAGACAAAGCCTAGAGAACGTGNCCCGGGCCATGATAGGGCTGTAGAATTAATGTACACAACCGTGCCAAAGTTGAGTACTCATAAAACTAAATTAATATGAATCATAAGACACAACAATCATGCAAGAAAATAGTTTTTGAAAATGTTATAAGTTATTTAAAAAGTAATACAGCAATGGCGTGATAAAGTACAAGACGGATTTAACTTTTATTAAAATCAATAAAATCTTTTACAGTGTAGAAACACTGGTGCAGGAGGTAGTTTTTAACCGCGGATTTGAAGAGATTCAATTTCATAATATCTTTTATATTCTTGGGCAGGGAACTAAATAGAACGTAGAATACACTTTTCGTAAACTGGAAAGAAAGATATGATAACGATAAAATACATACGAGGACAGTAAAAGCACCACAGATCGAAAATAAATCAATTTCTGTCTACAACGAAATTACATTTACATAACACTTTACGATATTTATAAGACTGATATGTCGCTATATATTTTGAAATGATATTCTGAATATGTATTTTACTTTCAAATTTCAAATAAAAGACAATTAATTAGAGACTTTGAGCATCAATAGAGTACTGGAAGACGACCAAAATAGAGGACTTCCTCGGAAATGATCCTCTTACTCACTCTATGCTGCAGACTGAGAAACGTATGTGAGAAAGTATTTGCAATGGTTTTGCACCACTTGTTTAACGCTGTAGCTGCATGTGATAGGTGAGGAATCACTGGGATCATCTAAACACCTAATGCGATAGCTCAAACCGTTATTCTTCATATATTTCCACGAAAACTGTAATAGTCACCCCTCAATCTAACACTTTGCCCCTATTTAACGTGTTAGATTGGAATCGATATATTCATACCACAAGCAGGACACAGCTTTAATGACAGTAGAACTCAACGGGTTAATCTTTCTTAAAGGGTTCAGGCACTAAGCATTCAAGATACGGCAATGAGTCTATAGAACTCGCTCTTTATACTACGCCATTGGTTAAGCGANCCACAAGCAGGACACAGCTTTAATGACAGTAGAACTCAACGGGTTAATCTTTCTTAAAGGGTTCAGGCACTAAGCATTCAAGATACGGGAATGAGTCTATAGAACTCGCTCTTTATACTACGCCATTGGTTAAGCGACCCACAGCACTCACTCCTGAGTGAATGAAATGAACTTAGAATTCACTGAGGAAGTCAAATTTTATTTCTTCCAGAGTGTTATGAGTTCAAACACGATTAACTAATTGATCAAGCGCAAGTAAAACAAACTTCACCGCACGCTAATAATTCATTCACCATATTTATTGATCGCAGGTTGAATATAGAGAATAAAAGTGAGGAAATAGATTAAATAATCATATAATGATGGAAGGTTAATAACTATTAGACTTCAGGGACATTTTTTTACATAATCCAAAGAAAACCCCGTGTAATAAATTAATAGCGATACAAGTTTGGGCAGATTATGTCGTGGTGGTGAGACGATTACAAAACGAATAAAATGAATGAAAAAAACAAATAAATAC
This sequence comes from Laupala kohalensis, assembly GCA_002313205.1. Lineage (NCBI taxonomy): Eukaryota > Metazoa > Arthropoda > Insecta > Orthoptera > Trigonidiidae > Laupala > Laupala kohalensis. The sequence goes on along the minus strand of NNCF01129229.1, from coordinate 18,034 downwards.
GCAAATGTATCTGAACGTTGTGTTGGCATGACGACGCTCATCCGGCGCGTGGCCGTGGCGGGCTAGTTCAACGAGGGAAGGAAGATGCTTACATAGATCCAGGCAAGATAGAAAGCGTGGAAGTCCAACAGGCAGCTCTTTGTCTCAGAGACGAAAAAATGTTTAAAGATGGTTATTTCCATATACACGGGCGTGTTTACGCATATTATCATTCAGACCTGTAGTTAGGCGTTTGTAACAAGTCTAGTAGCAGATTGTCTGTAAACACAGGCGTGCACACGGTTATGGTAGTTATGGCAACTGCCATACCACACAAATTTACACACCTCCTGAGACAGGTTGTCTAAAAATTCTAGTGTTTTACTGTGTTCTCAAAATGCAAAATTATTTTCGCAACTGAAATTTGAAAAAGTGGCAGCACCGCACAAGTCCCGCGCGGTGGTAGCGCGTAGGTAAAACGTAGTCCCTCATTATCACCAGTTTCATAACAAGACCAATTTCGTTCTTTATAACCACCCACAACCGAGAGTGTGTTGATGTGCTAATTTGATAAAAACTTCTTTTATTTTACATTCAATCTGTTTCAACTTCTGTAAACCTTTTTTTTTCGGTAAGTGTCTTTTGGTCATATTAAAATGTAGTTGTGATCGGACGAGTGGTTTTTAAGCAATAAAATTTGAAAGTGAGCGCTCCAATTGAAAGAGTGAATAAATCGGAACTTTTTTCTTCCTCCAATAAAATTTAAACAGGGTGCAGCAAAAAAAAATTAATCACACTGATAAACGTAGAATGAAACACGGAAAATTTTTGTGTGAAATAACAAGTTAACGTTTTATTAATGCTCAAACTCGTGTATTAAGACTTTTTACTACGACAGTAGAGGCTAGAGGGAAATTTTACTTTGATTGAATCAACGAACGTTCATCGGTAGTCCACAGACCAGTGATGGTCCGCGAGAAAGTTTTTGTAGTTCCAAGAAAAATCTTGGCGTTGATTTTACATTCTGCAGTGGACAGCAGACTGTATAATACATAGTGACCACGAAACAATAGTTGCCGGATTGAGATAATGACCGGAGAGGCTGTATGTCTTACAACACGTTTAAATCATCGCAAGTTGAATTGGGAACAATACAAAATATCTGCGTAAAGAAGTATATTATATGCCGCTGATGGCAATGTGATAAAAATAGATGATTGCATACAACTGCTGCAAGAAGATGTTATACGACGCGTGGTTCCTTTCTGTATGCGGGCGACGGGTGGATATAGACACGGCCAGACCTGGTGGGATATAGAAATGACGCAACACAAGAAGATACGGAATAAGCTACGGCATGATCATAAGAGACGCACACAAGGGACACAGGAATATGAACAAGGAAAGTTAGCATACCAGAAATGTCTGCGTGATTTCAAACGGCTCGTACGACAAGAAACATGAATACTGGCAGCGTTTCTTGGAAGAGAGCATAACTACAAACCTCTGGGGTATCCCGTATGTGATTGGACGCGATAAGATCCAAAGTAAAACAGTTTGGCGCACTATTATAATAAATTTAATAAATTTATTGTCAAAAAACAGTACAGACTGCGTGTGACCACGTGGAGGGAAAAAAACTAATTTACTCTCCGGAAGCAAGCAAGGGACCATCCCATCAATTCCGATCAAGGGCCCTAAGACAGAGGCGGATTCAAAAATTTCAGCAAAAGTTCCTAGATAAGATAAAAAGTTAGCTGCGAGTTATACTACATAAATAATGTCAATATGTTTGTAATTTAACGCAAATATGTTTGTAAATTTACATGTAAAGGTTATTATCGAACTATAGATTATTCTGAGTATAGTGTTTAAAAATCATAAGAGTTGAAAAACACAACACTAAATTCACGATTTATTGTTACAATAAACACACCCCTAGACAAAGCCTAGAGAACCTGTATAAGAAATCCGCCTCTACCCGAAGGAAAAACGGAGAAAAACCCGGGCCAGGATGATGACTATACACGTGGATGGGAGGATACAGTGCGTCAACTAATCGTGGACATACTCAAAGGTGATGCGCAAACATGGCTTCCCGAAAAACATTATTATGCGACTGACGAGACAACTGTAACCCTCACGAGCACGCAAGCCCTCACGACCCACACGGTCAGTGCTCCGTCAATGTGGTGTTCCAAGGGAGGGAGGTGGTGTGTGTGTGTGGGGGGGGGGGTGAGCAGGCGCACCAGATTCCTCTGCTCCAGCACCCAGGCGCTCCTGCACGGTACTGTGTAAAAATAGGATAATGCTTCATAAAAATGAAAAATTGAACTTTTCCGTGTCAATCATGCCATTGTCATACGTTTTCGGAATAACCACAATTTGAGATACAATGCAAAATTTGGACAAAATATGTTTAATATGGCCAAGAACCAGAACCAAAACAAATGGTATAAAAGAGTAATAAACCAGGAAAATATGAGAAAGAGACCTTGCAATGACTGTTCAAAACTAGGTAATCTTTGAGGCTAGATAAATGAGAAAGAAAACGGAGAATGTGTAAAATAAGTCTACTATTGCATACGGTGCTGCCAAGACTTGAGGGGTCATTGGGGGCAGTAAAACCCAGAATCTCATGAAATATGACCCTCAGGCGGACCTCCAACAATACTTTTTTTTATGAATACCAAATCAATAAACATTGAATGATGTAACCAGATAATTGGTTATTGTTTGAGAATTCTAACATATGTATATCTTTTATAATGTATATATATTATAAAATTTTATAAATTTATTGTCAAAAAACAGTACAAACTGCGTATGACCACGTGGAGGAAAAAAAACTAATTTACTCTCCGGAAGCAAGCAAGGGTCCATCCCATCAATTCCGATCAAGGGCCCTAAGGCAGAGGCGGATTCAAAAATTTCAGCAAAAGTTCCTAGATAAGATAAAAAGTTAGCTGCGAGTAATAATACGTATATTATGTCAATATATTTGTAATTTAACGCAAATATGTTTGTAAATTTACATGTACAAGTTATTATCGAACTATAGATTATTCTGAGTATAGTGTTTAAAAATCATAAGAAATGAAATAACACTAAATTCACGATTTATTGTTACAATAAACACACCCCTAGACAGCCTAGAGAACCTGTATGATACATCCGCCTCTAATAGAAGGAAAAACGGAGAAAAACCCGGGCCAGGATGGGGCTACAGAATTTATGTACACAAACGTGCCAAAGTTGAGTACACATAAAACTAAATTAATATGAGCCATAAGACAACACAATCATGCAAGAAAATAGTTTTTGAAATTGTTATAAGTTGTTTAAAAAGTACTACAGCAATGGCGTGATAAAG
>NNCF01129229.1:0-11447 GCA_002313205.1 Laupala kohalensis | reverse complement strand
TTTTTTGAATCCGCCTCTGCCTTAGGGCCCTTGATCGGAATTGATGGGATGGTCCCTTGCTTGCTTCCGGAGAGTAAATTAGTTTTTTTTCCCTCCACGTGGTCATACGCAGTTTGTACTGTTTTTTGACAATAAATTTATTTATATTTATTTATTTATTCTCTTATTACCATAATTTATTCATTATGTAACGTAATGATTATTTTACAAACTACATGTACCGTATGCCTTCTAAATATGTGTGTTAAAAAAAGAACTGAAATATTTCAGTGCTTTTAAATATTATGTAGGCCCAGTGATTGAAGGGGTGGAATGGGGTAGGTGGGTGCCCCAAATTCAAAATCTTCCCCAAGTCCCCTAAATCTTCGACAGCCATGATAATATATGATGAAATTAAGAGGCTGTTACAGTATTCTTTGAAGAGGTGTAAAAGGAAATGCATCACTTTAGAAACTGTTTAAAGAGAATAATCATTCAATACTGAAAAAGAAGGATGTATCAGTAAAAGATAGAAAAAAAATTAAAAAAGGATATTATAATATTATAAGTCAGGCAAAAGAAGTAGGATAAGGGATAGTGAAAAATATGTAAATTCATAGTAAATACAACATTCGACAAAAAAATTAGTTGATTAAACCTGAAAATAAATTTTTTAAATAGTTTATAACATCATTAAAACTGTCTCCTCTGCCCTCCCTCTGTATAAGGAATGAGATGGAAACACAAATTAACATACCTGAGTTTATTAACTTTACTTTTGTTTTTTAGGGTATTAGGGCTTGTCATTACTTATGTAACAGACATACCTATTGAGTAATATGTTAATAAAGCAATACATCAAAAGAAACACACTATGTGAGTTTAAAAACTAAAAGGGTCTTCTTAAGCTGAAGTAGCTGTTATTCTTACAGAGACATAAGTAGAGACCTGGCCAGTGTGTTGGAATGAAACAACAAAAGGAAGGAAAAGGTATGAGTTTATTTGACAATATAAGATATTCACAGAAGAATCGCAAGTGTTTTAACCTAGTATGTGCAGTTGCTGAGTTTATTACGTATCATGAAGATACAAGAGACTACATGAGAAGATTCCACATTGCAGAAGACAGCATGTGCAGGTGTGGTGAGGGAGAAGAAAGATATGAACATATTTTTTGGGAATGTCCCCTCTATGGAGAAGTACTTGTGAAATATATCCAGAGATTGACAACCAGAGGAATGCTGGTAAAACTAGGGAAAGAAATGATAAGAACAGAGAAGAGTTACAAAATTTTTGAAGACTTTATGAATGAAATAAGATTAATAAAAGATGGAATGAAGGAATGACAGAGAAGTTAGAAAACATGACAAGGACAATTAAAGGTGTAATGTTAAAGAAGAATTCAATGATATATAAACATCATGAAAATGTTAAAGATAAATAGTAAATATGTATTTTGTATTGTGATTGAAGTCGTATAATGTCAAGAGACATAGTGAATATCTTATATATATATAAATCTTATGTTCATTTAGGAAAATATATTTTCTCACTGAAACTCTTTTAATTCAACAAATTCATGTTCAATGCTGAGCATTATTAAATTAAGCAATTAAGTCTGTCCCCACCCATCATTGACCTCAGAGGATATTTTATCATGAACAATTTCCTGAAGGTTGATCCTCATATTTTACCAACATTTAAAGCACATCTGATAGTCTGAGGTTAAAGATTTACAGCCCCTTTTTTATATTTCACATTCAATAAATCAACTGATGTCTGGTGCCTCAGTTGATTTATTGATTACAGATGTCTGGTGACTATCATCCCCATGAAATTTCCCCTATTTCCCCCTTCAATGTACTTTATTTTATAATAAAAATGTCGTAATTTTTCTTAGAAATAAACATTATAACTTCAATATGAGTGCCCTAATCTTGTGAACCCTTTATTTTTTAATACAAGTTTCATAATTTGTTTTTCAAAATAAACCTTTTAAATTAAATTTTTCTCTTTTTAGAAGGTCTGACTGAAGCTCATATACGGAGGTTTGGAGCAATCTTCCCCAGGTGTCCCCTGCTCCCTCAAGGTCACTATGTTTAGTCCAATATTTGATTGAAGACCACTTCAAAAGCAGATTCCCAGAACCACAAAGGCACATTCAAGGGATCAGTTCTTGCCTGCAGACTACAGAATGAGAAACTGTTTTTGTATAAAAGAAATGTTATTTTATTTTACCAGATCAAGGAGTGCCCATCATTCCAATTCTCCATTGAATAAAATGTGTTCTTCTTATTATACAATTGCCAAGAATATTTATACATTTACTAGCAATAATAATTTTACAAAAAAATAAAAAACTGCATTAAAGAATTTTAAATGATATCAACCTACTCCTTTTTTTCTTCTTTTGTATGATATACTGTTTAATTCTACAGTGTGGTTTTCTATAACTTTTTTTATTGGTTTGATTACTGTTTTTGTTCTATTTCCCATTTTTTAAATCTTATATTTATTTGAATATATATACTTCATGTCATGAAGGTCTTTGTTTTGGGTGAATGCCTGTGTGCCTTTAAATAATTCAAAAAATTAATGATTGAAGAATGGGGAGAAAAATATTTCTTCTATCTTTTCTTTTTCTTGAAACTTGCTTCTAATAGTATTGAATAGTGTTTTGGATTGAAGCAATTTTTTTATGCATTACATTCTTTTCTTCTCAGATCAATCACAATCTACTTCTAAAATAATAGATGTCTCTTCTTACTTCAATAGAGAAAGCTAAGTATTTGACAGAAAATGGAATTATGTTCAAACACTGGTCATGAATGTATTTCTCATTTTGACCAACTAAGAACCACAATGACGAGTGCTAATAAGGCCCAACTCTACGTGAGTTAACTCTCTAGACACATCATGAAATATTTAGGGGCGGGTGGGGAATGGTGTCGAGATGGAATCTTGATTGCCGTATATGAGTATTACCACCATGATGGTATGCCACATATGGTAAACTTTTCAATCATCACAGCTATATCACAGCAATTCTGCCACTGCCAGGAATTGAACCCGAGATAACTCCATGGCATGCAAGCGCACTGGCCTTGAGCTTTCAAAGGGACATCAAACACTGTTAATTAATGAGATAGTCCTTATGTTTCCATTAAGAAAATCAAGTGTATTAATCTCTGGTAAAGTAGACTTTTCATCCATGTTTTATCTGTATGTAAATCTGTTATTATTCATATTGTCCAGTACATCTTACGGATAATATCTACTCTTCTTTACTAGGCTAATCCGAGGCACGATATTCAGGTATGGTTTAGATATTTGTGCTGCACCCTCATAATTAAAATTGTCTAAGGATTATGACTTGCACAACAGCATATTCTAAGAGTTCTAGCCAATGTTAGTTGATACTTTACATTTGAAATCTATAAAAGATTAAAATTTAATTCGCTTCATTATTCTGAATTGGGTAATTTTTTACTCATCTTTTTAACATAATTTATCAGAATATGGAATTCAAAATAATACTAGTTTTCAAATTAACTCAAATTTTTAAAATTAAAGTAAAAAATATCAAAGTAGATGGAAGAAAATTAGTGGGAGTTATTAATAATTTATCACGTTCAGTACTGAAGAACATTTAAGTAATTATGCAAGACATTCATTCCAGATCTTTAATTTGCGAGGTTGTGCTCAGGAATGCATACTATTTGGTATTTTGCTATTTACAGAGGAATCTTTCTTAACTGTAGATCAGAATGGGCTCTAATGACCTCTGTTGACAAGCCCTAAAGCCCCATTAAAAAAAAAATGTAGATCAGAGATTGAGTCCCAATAAACCTGCTGCGTGGAGGGTGGAAAATTGCTGAAAGAAAATTCAAGAGTTGTAAGAAAAAGTGATGAAAACAAATTACACACACAACAATGAAAATGTTCTTGAAGTCAAGTGACTAATATTTAATTAGAATATAAGTTGAAATTATATGTGTTTAATATAATACAGATATTTAATGTAAGTTGAAATTAAGTGACAAATATGACTACAAGAATTTAGACTTTGAAAACAAAAAAGAAAGTATTACTATTGACATAGTTATGAAATTGACTTTACACTCTCCCGTTATTATTAATAATTAATAAGATGAAAACAAGAGCATTAATAGAAATATGAAAGGAAGAAGATATAGAAAATTTAAATATTTTTATATTCAGTACCTTCTTCCGTTGATATTTCTATTAACGATCTTGTTTTCATCTTATTAACACTGTGGCACTTAATTTATTCATTTAGAATATTCAAAGAAAGTTTTAGGAGCAAATTAATTTAATGAACTTTACATGGGAACTAGGAACTATTTAATACCAATACTATTGTTATATTATGGGCGACCTGTGACATAGTGCCTAACGTGCTTGCCTTCTACCTCTGGGGATGCCAGTTCAAACCCGGTCCGATCCAAGTAGAATCCGAGGTGGACGGAGCGGAGTTCTCCCATTTCCCCTGCCTATCATTCCACCACAACATTCACTCATCATCATCTCACTGCCATAATCATTCATTAATCACCCACCCCAAGGAGGTGCGACAGGAAGGGCATCCGGCACCCTCTAGTATTCGCCAGCCAAATCAGCTACCATATCCATCTAGCGGACCCCGCACTTTGCGGAACAAACGCTCAGGAGGAAGAAGAAGAAGAACTATTGTTATATAGACATTCAGAATAGTGTTACTATTTAAATGATTTCTTAAATTAAAACTTCCTTGAATGTTTTCAATGAAGACAAGAAATATGTTTTCAGAAAAGTAATAATATTGTATAAAATACTTACTGTTATGAAATGACCGGTGGCTTGGGAATTTTTTAAACTACCTATTTTATTTTTACTCAGCACAACAAATCTTCAATACTACTCTTTCATTTCAGAACAGTAGTTAAAAGTACAATATAAAATAAAATGCTAAACATTGATTATTTCTTCAAATTTAAACAAGAATAATTACATCAAGATGAGTGTTTAGATCATAACATGTGAAGATGAAACAAAAAAAAATTAAGTGATTGGTTTCTTGTGATTGCTGTGTTAAATTGAGCAATATTCAGCATCATGTATCTTGATAACTGAGCAGTAAACTATTTTCAAAATATGGTAATCAATCCATGAGTGCCTGCTAGGTGTGGTGGAGGGGGTTGGTGGCCCCTATTTTGATATTGGGAAATTCCCTTTCCTTTCTCAGGGTATACTCCTTAAACACCACAATGTCTCAACTCTCCCAACTTACTCTGCCTGAATGACAATATTATGTCTGAAAGAGTTCTATAAAAAGGTCTGTGACAGCACATGTCTATCTACAAAGGTTAACCAAGATTATTGAAAAAAAAAAAAAAAAAAGGTTTTAAGATAAACGTGTTAAAATATTTCAACTTAAGAGAGTAATTCTAGTAGGTAAAAATAAATCCTCATTAAATTCAATTCATTTTATGTTTTATGCATTTAAAAAAGATTAAATCTGTCTTTGAATCATAAAATTTGCACAAATAGTTTAGATTTTACAAGCGTTTTCATTTTACATGCAGCTACCGCCGCTGCAGCGATTAGGTGTTGCCTTGACTAAACTTTTTAATATATTCTCAAAGATATTTAGATAATTCAAAAGCCAGGTAACCAGGAAATCTGTCATGAATAGCATTGACTGACGTTTATGTCACACTGCGAAAACTACATAATGATATGCATTGAAGTACTATAAATAGCCAAGAGCCAACAAGATAGGAAGGTGGAGGAGGGAATCTCCTGGAGTGCTAGTTCTAAGAACTCATGTGAAGTTGGATAAGCATGAAGTTTGTGTTCTACCAACGATGGATAATACTATTCTAGGGTAATTTAAATAGGAATTTATTTGTAAATGTAACTAAAAGCAACAATTACACACAAATATTTTATTTTTTGTAGAATATGAACACATTATGTTTGAGAACACATCATATTATTGGTAAAATAATACTTCCACAAAATTTTCCAGACAATTCAACTTCTTTCTAGAATGACAACCTTTTGCATTGGTAGAAAAATTTGTCAAAGAGGATTCGGTTTTTCTAGACCACTGATTCCCAAAGTGGTCTATATCGACCCCAAGGGGTCAACTACAACCTGTCAAGAAAAACAAAATTGGGGGTCCATCAGGTGTAAATGGGGGTCCATGATAGTGGATTTCATTTAAGCAGGCAGTGACCTTAACTTTGGCTTTCCATGAATGGTATAATCCACATACGGTATATATATGTCATGTGTATGTCATACCTGTTACTTATCCTGTATTATGGAATATCGTGAGAAAGATTTTAATTGCTTTTCCATCTTCATACCTGGTGGAAAGTTTTTAGCATGGTTGCCAATCTCCTAACAAAAAAAACTGAAACATCACTGACCGAGGAGATTTGAGATTAAACCTAATTAAATTGATGCCAAATGTTGAAAATTTGTTATTAAAGCATTAGGTTCATCCCTCCCACTAAAAGCATTTATTTTTTGCTTAGTTATTTTATGTAATAGATACTAAATTTTAATTTGGTTGGTTTTAAATTGAATTCAATTAATAAATATAGAAAAAGTAACATGGTTTTTAAAAATGTTTTTCACACTACAGTAAGAAATTTAAATCTTTCAAAGTGAGTAACACTGTACCAGCTGTCAAAAAATCCTTTGAAGTTAATGAATTTGCAAAAATTCAATATTACACAAACAAGGGGTCAAACCAAACTCGAAATACATGGCAAGTGGTCCACAGAACAAAACAGTTTGGGGACCTCTGTTCTAGACTCGTAGTGACGTGTAGGGATTGACAATTACTGAATTAGCAAGTGGTATTATATCAACTCCTTCTGTCCTCAACATTCTTTCAATTTTTTTCTTTCCGTTTGGTATATTTGCTTATTTTCTCCACATCCGCTGCGTTTGTCAGCATACCAATGGTGTTAGGTACGGCTACATCTGTTATAAACCTAACCATCTTTTTTCCTGTGAAACAACAAATCTGTCACGTTATGTTCCATCGTCTTGTGAGTTTACCGTTTTGTTTAATAGTAGGTAGAACTCCGTATTTTCCAGGACAGAGCTAAGATTATACTTATAATAGAGTCGTCGGTTCTAGAAATCTAATCACCATAGAAACATCCTTATAGACAATCTCGCCAACTTCATCGTGGCGTTGCAAATAATCCGTCCCCACCAGTTCCTCGTTTCAACTTTCTACAAGCTGGAAGTTTTCTGCTTCAGAAAGCATCAGTGACAGCGATCTTCCCCCACTGATCCATATCTTATGTGCTTTACATACATGGTTGTAAGGATGACACGCTCTTGGATGACCCATATAAATCCCTCTATTTCAGGGTTTAGATTCATAGACTTACATAAGCTATAGGCCCAGCTATCTTTGCTGTGAGTTGTCCGAGACAGAAGGTACTCTTTGGTATCGCCCTCTCTCTCGCACATGTGCTGGGAGGGAGTAAGATGTGCGCAGCAGTCACAGAGGGGAGTAGAATTTCCCCACCCATGTGTGACAAAGACAGAGATCCCAAACTTCATTTTCCCCTTCGGACAACCGGTACATAAGACCGTTGGGTCTATATCATATTTAAGTCTATGTAAAGATCTGTCTTCTTAAGCCATGCGTTTCAAATTCCTTGTCAGCATGTGACATAAAGTTCTTGTCATTATAAGATATACCAAGTAACCGTGGTAGAGAGAGACTGCGCCAATTGGACTGCCTCTACTCTGACTGTTTGGCCGAGGATCCCAGATTTATCGGCGAAGGACGAGCTAACCCTGTTCAGGTCGTTGCAATTCGACTCTTGCTTTCTGGCATTTTTACCTGTTTTCTGTACTGTTTCATAGAAGGTTTGACATGTAATTTGGGATACTTCGTTCACATCTTTTAAAAAAACCTTTGGGTTTTTGGAATGAATTAACAGGATTTGAAGTCAAATCAAGGAGATGGGGCTAAACAAATGTTGCTTAACAGGAAACTAAGAATTCTAGAATAAAGAATTTAACTTACAAAATACTATTTCAAAATTAAGAGGCTAAAGTGACATGTAAATGCTTTTAGGTAGCCATGAAGACAAAAATCAAAGGTTTAGTATAGGATTGTTCTAAAAAGAAATCTTCTTGTGAATTTTATTTACAAAAATCGAATAATTAATGTCTTAATTTCAACATTGTGACCTACCATTTTTACGTTTTCTCTCTAAAAATTTTTGGGGGGAGGCCATGATTTGAACTCCCAGAAACCATCGTTGATTTGTTTCTACTTCATTCCAAACTCTAAGATTATCGCATTTCATATTGTCATACTAACTGATACTCGTTGAACGATGTTCATATGTTCATTCGTTCATTACTTGTGGACTATTTCGTAGGCTACGCTATGATAATGAATCATTTCTTTCCCAAAGAAGGCAGACATTCAGATGTAATATTATGAATATCAGCATTACTAAATGCTCCAACTTTTTCTGATGTAACTTCTTTCAGGAACCCCATGAGCAAGTACATTTTAATGCAGATATTGCTGCAATATTCATATAATTTTAAGAACTAGATGCATTGTGAATAAGAAGAAGGATATTTATTATCATGCTGCAAAATAGTAAACAGAACGCACTCTCGAGGGAGTAGAATGAAGGAACGTCTAATTCTTGCACCATCAATGACTTGTTCTATTGATTCTCGACTGTCGAGTCGTACCATTCGATGGAAATTACACATGGCGGCGTCCATGCAACGTGAAATGTGTGAAATGGAGATACTAGTGCGCTAACAGGACTGATATTTGTGTTGACGGTGTTTGTAATTATATTGTGCATTTGATACTGTTTATTTTAAGTGCATATCTATTTTCGTGTAAACATGGGGAACGTAATGGCAGCAAGTAATGCAAACGCGCCTCCACCGCCTATCTCGCCACCACCTCCACCTCCTACGGTAAATTTTCCTTCAGATTTGTCTAAAACTGAAAGTACAAATGGTAAAACGGCGGGGATGGATTCGGCACCTCCAACAGCTATTCCAGAATTGCAGGTTGGCAAGGATTCCGGCCTTGAAAATCCTGGAACGATGGAGGATTTGCATAAAAAGTGCAAGGGTAATTCTTTCTTTATTTGTTTTACCAGAAAAATTTAATGTGATTTTACACGCAAGACTCTTCTAATTTTTATTTTGTTTCTAGATGTATTTCCTGTTATTTTTGAAGGAGCTAAACTGATGGTAAACAAAGGTCTTAGTAATCACTTCCAGGTATCGCACACGGTAAATATGAGTAGTGTCGCACCTTCTGGATATCGTTTTGGTGCTACTTATGTTGGTACTAAACAATATTCTCCGAACGAAGCTTTTCCTGTTCTTCTTGGAGACATCGACCCTAGTGGAAATTTGAATGCGAATATAATTCATCAATTTGGCCCTAATATAAGGACAAAGTTTGCCACTCAAATCAACAATAATAAATTTACTGCAGCTCAGTTGACAACTGATTACAGAGGGACTGATTTCACAGCATCTGTAACATTGGGGAACATTGACATAATTCGCGAGTCAGGTAATTTATTTGTTATTATTTAGGGAAACATGTAATCCAGTATCCTTACTGAATTTTATATTTTGCTGTTTGTGAATTTCAGGTGTTATTGTAGGACATTATCTGCAATCGGTGAGCAAGTCTGTTGCTCTTGGTGCTGAACTTGCATACCAGTATGGACCCAATGTTCCTGGGGGAGAAATTGCTGTATTGTCAGCAGCTGCCCGATATTCTGGTATTTCATCATTTTTCTTCATTAAGTTGGAGCAAATGCTTAGATGAGGATTAATCTGAATAATTTTTTTATCTGATATTTTAAAATAAGATGTTCTGTAATTTATATTTGATTTCTCCCCAAGTCAGAATTTTACATGCTTAGTATATTTTGTTACTGTATAGCCTTTTTATTTATTTCATGTAACTTAAATAAAAGTATTAACATTTACCATGTGCATTATATTTATATCCAATAATTTAAATTTAACCCAATGATTTCAAAATGTCACGCTTATAAATATTATGTATCTTCAAACCAGTCTTCCATTAAAAGTTAACTGTCTGCCTTGTAAGAACTAAAGCTAGTAGCATTTTATAAATGAGTTTGAAATTACTGATTAATTAAAATGTTTCTTATGTACAAAAGGACATTAATGTAGAGTTAATCAAATCTGAAATGTGTAATGTATTTTTCATTATATAGTTTAGGTCTAGAATAATAAATCATTATAGTAAATTATATCAGGAATAGAAGAATCTATTTTTTATTTCTGTAGCACATTTATCACTTCAAATAAATTTGAAACGTTAATTTGTGTGTCAGACTTATTGAGGAGTGAAATAAACATATTTTAACTAGTTGGTTATAATTCCCAGTATTTGGTACTGAAATGAGTTGAATAAACTATTTCTGTAATTTGTCATCTTATAGTTTTACAGCATTTTATAGGGTTCAGTAACCTCATATTCACAATTTGTTTTATGTTTCAATATGCTAAGTTGGAATAACAACAAATGAAATTCTGTCCCTTTGTGTTGGTTTCAATTTTTTTAAATTTTATTGAAGAATGCATTATCTCAGTTTTCCTATGTTTTGATGGATTGAAAGTTTTGTGTAATATAGAGATGCAATTATGTAGCAAATGCAAGAGACTAATTGTTGATATTAGGTTGTATTCCATCATGTACATAAAAATATAATTTGATATTGTTTATTTATTTTTTTTAATTATTTTTTTGTGGGTTGTTGGCTTGATTTTTTCCAGATACTGTAATTTTAACTAGTTGGGTGTAGCGACATTTAAATGGGTTGATAATGTCATTTAGTAGATAAAATTCAATACTGAAGACTTGCAAATTAGCTTATTACATTGTGTGACCCTAGTATTTTCTAAACTGGTTTTGATATTGTTTCTAAGTAAAAACTAATTTACGCTATTCTATGGATTTATTGATGAAATTTTATATTATTTCTGCAGGTCAGGATTGTGTTGTCAGTGGCACTTTAGGAGGAGCTGGTCTACATGTATGTTATTATCAAAGAGCAAGTGACCAACTTCAACTAGGTGTTGAATTAGAAACTAACTTCAGGATGCAAGAGTCGATTGCATCTATTGGTTACCAAGTCGATCTACCTAAAGCTGATCTTCTGTTTAGAGGTATTGATAATTTTCCTTCTAATTTTTTTTCTAGGATTTGGTTTTTAAAGGTCTTTGAACTCTAATAATTTTTTTTGCAAATGAATTAATTTTTATGAATTCTCATGCATTAATTTGTGATTTTTTTTCCTGTTTTTGAGAAGTTTTCAGATTAGTTTTATCATGTTATTCTTAAAAGTCTGATGATTTGGAGGAGAGTTTTAAAATGTAGTATTTCCTTATCTCACATT
>NNCF01129228.1:294196-335795 GCA_002313205.1 Laupala kohalensis | reverse complement strand
ATATTTAAAATATTCAATACATACAGCGACACATTAGTCTTATAAATATCGTAAAAGTGTTATGTAAATGTAATTTCGTTGTAGACAGAAATTGATGTATTTTCGTATCTGCATTGCGTGTGCTATCTTCCTATGTATTTTATCGTTATCATGTCTTTAATTTCAGTTTGCGAAAAGTGTGTTCTACATGTGCTTGGTCCATTTTCACTACTAAATATTGTTCAAGCTTCTAGAAACAGTAAACTAATGAGTAAGTGTAGCAGACAGAAATTATTTTACTGTGTCTATACCTAACTTTCAAGCGAAATACCGCTAATATGGATGTAATGCATACTAATTGTACTTTACGTATATAAAATTTAAGCAAAATCGTCGGATCCGTTTTTGAGAAACATTCAAAAGAGTACTTTGACCTTCACATGAAGTACCCCTTGTTTTAAAGTAAAAAAATAGAGCACATTCATCTACAACAAGTGAATTCTACTGTAAATAAGAAATGCGTATTAAATTGGTTCATCCGTTTACTCAGAGTCGCTGCGCACTGACGGACGGACAGACGGACGGACGTCATACCAAAAACAACTTTTTCAGAATCAGAGATTGCCAAAATGGATATTTCCGTCGAAATCTCTCTTCCGAATTTTTTCACGATTACAAAACTTTATATGTACTATGTATATGAGAAAGTAAAAATACACGACTTCATAATGCCACGTACTTTTAGTGTGTTTAAACCTATTTTAATATTAGAGGGTTGTATTACTTTGCAATGCTGAATTTCTCTCATCAACTTCACAAAACGCTCTAACAATCGCTGAATGTCAAAAGGTTGTAAAACAGAAGAGAAATTTGTAAATCATCTCGGAACGTTTTTCGTCGAGATATGCCATTCTGATTTTAAATTGTTGCTCGTTTACGGAACTCTAAAAGACAACAGAATGTAATATTTTGAAAAACCAATTTTTCAGGGTGTAAATCAACGAAAACAGAAGAGAGTTGGAAAAATATGAAGCTTCCGGAAATCCCATTCCGGAATATCTAGAAGTCGGCTGAAGACGAAAACTTGGGTACATTATCAGGCCTTCATCACATTGATTGTAAATAAATTGATGAAATTTCTTGATTTGGCCATGGTAACAAATTTATTAATACATCATAACACATCAGTGAATCTGAAGGTTCGAAATTTTGGCAGTAAAATGTATTTTCCTTTGCACTTGTCAGAGACAGAGAATGCTCAAAGATTTCAACATTACATTATTCTGTAGGAAGTAATCCTTGTATTTCTGAATAACATTATTTACAATATTATGTAAATGGTGTTGTGTAATTCTATTCCAGATACTGCTTATCGAACAAAATATTGAAATGCAATATTTTTGCTTGATTTAAGAGCAATAATGGCTCTCTCTGATGCGTTCTTTACATTTAAAACTAATCTTTTATTCTAATATTTTAACTCTCTTGAAAATAAAAATATAATTTAGTTTCTTTATTATTCCAGTAATGTATTTTAGGGCAGTAGATTTACTCCGAAAGAAATCTTATTTTTACGAACTTGTCTTGAATTCTTAACAATGCCAACGACTAGAATTTTAATGTGTCCTTTTAAATGTATCTCGGTCGTTGATTAAATTAGGGGAAATATTGAGCATTCTGCTCTTGTTACAAGAAACAAAATTGAATTACTTTCTTCTTGGAATGCAGGGAACATTCAAAATAAATACAGTATTGGAATACTTAAGAATCAAAGAAGTATTCGAAATATACTTGAAATAAAATTATCCAATGTCTTCGTGAAATATTCGATATTTCATTTTGAACAGTTCTCGAAGATATTTGCGCACATTGAATTTCGCATTTGCGTTTTTCAGTTCAGTCGTTTTGATGGAGAAAATCACGGTGGATATTCTTATTCTTTGTAGCTATAACAACACGGGAGACACGTGTTTCGAAATTTATAAACATTTCATCATTCGAAATAAAAACGAGTGATGAATCTAATTACAACTCTTTGCACATGCCGTACAAGTTAACTCTGTAATAAAACGCAAGCGTTCAGACAGGACCTTCGTTTGTTGCTCTCAAAACTGAACTATACAGAGTGTCCCAGAACTTCACGTAAAAAATGAAGGGATGATACAGCTCATAAAAAGAATAAAAAATCATAAAGGAACACATGTACGGAAATGCCCCCGAAGGAGATAAAATGACTCCGAGACAAGAATGAAAACACACACACAAAATCTTCAGTGTGCCCCACTCAACTTTCCAATTACAATTCATAACAAAAACGCACGCCACTAAAAAACCAACAAAACATTAAGAAAATAAGAAAAAAGAAAAGGCACTTCAAAAAAGAAATAATTGTATATTATAATTTTTAAATAAGATGACATTTCTAAGATTAATCGGTTGCAAAATATTTATCATCAAAGTACATGGTAAACTCCTAAAAATCATAATAACATAATCAAGAACATTGCATGTAATATCTTTCACATTAAACTCTTTGCAATAGCCTTATTGGAAGACTCAAGAAGAGCGCCTCCAATTCTTAACATACACACACACACACACACACACACATAAGACAATGGACATCATTGCCAAAATTTGAAGAAAAAAAAACCTTTCCTGGAGCCAATCCGCAAAGATCCGAAGATATCTCAAAACTTTTTGTTTCGACCGATTACAATACTTTTCTTACACTCTCTGTGTGTAATTGGAAAGTATAAAAAGGTGTGTAAGGCGCTTCTTTGGATGAATAGAGAAAGTGATAAGTGTGTTCAAAGTTCAGCAACAAACATGTTCAAATTTCGGCCCATACCTACGCACCGGCAACGTCGCATGTATTTGCGAGTATGTTCACATCGAGCTCGCCAATCCTCATGACGTAGGTGCGAGAACTGTGTTGTTGCTAATGGTATGAGATTTGAACATCTGTTACTTGTTGTGGAACGTTGAATACATATATCACTTTCTCAATTCTCCTAAATGCGCTTTACACACCTTTTTGTCTTGAGTTCTTATACTATCTTGGTGTTATTTTTCTCCTTTGGGAAATACTGTGGGACATACGTTCCTGTATGATTTCTTGATCCTATTAATGTGTTCCATCGCCCTTCCAATTTTTTTATGTGGAGTTCTGATACAACCTGCATATTATGCCTTCGCGGAGCGACCTCGCCAAATGTGTTATAACTGCGTTCCCCAGCTCATGGAACATACAGTTTTACCTTTCTCTACTAGACGGCAGGCCCATCATCGCAGTCAAATGCAAGAACAAGAAACGTGTGTATGCTTGTTAGTTTAGGCGGTGGATGTGATTGAGTGCGAAAATCGCGAAACGTGGTTTCTCTTCAGAGTCTTGTCCAGGGTGTCCTAGTGACAAGAAAAGTTCAGGGTGCCACACAGGAAAGTGGTAGGTTTGGTCTGGACGGGGTTGAGTTTTGGGGTGGGAAGCGTCGCTATGTTATGTTTTTGGTATCTTCGCCACCGAGTGTCATGGAGACTCGAAGTTAGTTTCGTGTTGTACATATTGTAATAATGAACACTTTGTGTTATTTTAATATTTAATGTAAGTCTAATACTTTTCCTAGATACTTCTTATAAGTTGGAATTCCAGAAAGCGCACACTGACACAGAACTGTTTGTCTTCGAGAAACAAAATTATATCGAATTCACACTTTTGTTTCACTTTGTAAACTCTGCCTTTCGGAAATCTACCAAGAACACCTTTAATCATCACTTCGGTGAATTTTCTATGTATAGAATAATTTATTTCCTGGAACATACTCGAGCAATAATCATCAATAGTAATTCTGCAGAATTTTCTTCTATGTTCACTAGATGGGAAGGTTTCAGTCAAAGTCGAAAACCATCTTATTGGTATACCTACATCTTTGGGCGTTGTGTTGAATGGAGCACGATCAGTCCAAGGACATTTTTCAGTCATAGTCACCAAACCATGCTATTCCTGGATGGACCCCATTTTATAAAATTTTGTCGTCTGAAAATGTACCCCAGTCAATTGTTGGATACTGCCCTGTCATTCATCATCTACACACTTCACGAGATATTTTTGAATCTCCGATGAAAATTTTTTCTAGATTATGTCAATCACTGAAAAGAGATCTAGCGTGACTGTCGTGTGACATGGCGATTTACCTGATAGTCTAAAATCGTCAAGCTTTCCAAAGCTCAGATACCAATACAATGCATCGGATTGTTTCACTAATACAAAAGTTTCCTCTGGTCGTTGGGCCAGTTTCTAGAAGGAAATGGATTTGATCAAATTCTCATCGAATCCGAAAATTACGGTGCAAACACTTTATCTTCTCTCCTCAAAGTATACAGTAACTGACATATCCGAGATCACTAACTTCTATATGAAGCTCTTGGAATTTTACAACTGTAAGAGTTCATCACACAACGTGGTATATCGTCTGAGGAATGCAAAACCATCGATGGATTTGTTCAATCTCTTTAAGAAACCATAGTGGATAAGGATCACTTTGACTTGATAGTGAAACATGATGTAAGTAAAAAATGGTTTAATGAGGGTATGTTGACCAAATTTCCCAAATTTTTAAATGAAATTAGAAGTGAAGATACCTTTACCTATGTATGTATATATTATTCGTCCAGAAAAGTCGTAAGTTTTTAATTATTTATCTGTCTAACCTCCGCAAAAGAGAATGTTTCTTAAATCAGTCTTTTGTTGCATAAAAAAGTATTTCTTGAGGTACGAATGTTATAAAAAGAATATATAGCATTCTTTCACCCATTTCATTTTCCCGGACACAACCGATCCGAGACTTCTGTGGCCAACACGCTACTCGCATCTCCCCCGCCACCCGCGTCTCTATCACCGAAACGTGAGGAATGTGCGACGTCTCTGATTTCGGCCCTAAATATTTTAGACTTGGCGACCAAGGCACGTGTGCGCGTGTTGCAGACTCATTTATCACAACTCTCGCCATATTTCTCTGGCTCTCTTTCACTGTCTCTCTCTCTCTTTCGGCCTCTCCATGCCGGATTCTGGACCTTCTCCATTTGTACCTATAATGGGCGTGGAGTGATATTGGACGTGTGCGGAATTTAAGATCGACGGAAAGAGCTCTGTTGGAGGGGAGATGCTGACCACTGCGGAATATTAGACGTAAAAGGAAGGGGGTTCTATACGAACGCAGAAGGGGAAACACGAAATGTTGAAAACTATAGAAATAGACACTAAAGTTAAAGAAATATCATTTTTTAATATTGGAATTAACTCATACTAGCTATTGAATTTGAAGGGAAGTTGAATGAAACTAATGAAAGTTTTCTTTTATTTATTTTATTTAGAAATACTATTTATCAGGATAATATGGCAGACATTACTCCATTTGCTAGTGGTAGACCAGTTTCATATTTAGCATTAAAGAATGTAAACAGGACATCTGAATAGTTATGAATGGTATATGATAATGCACAATAGAGCATCTCGTAACACTACGAATATTGCTTATATCGGTATTGACAGATCCGTCATAGCTGTCAATTGTCGGGACTCAAGTTGTCAAGTCACATTCCTTTCCAAATAAGTGAGTCAGGTAACTTCTTTCTTTATTTAACTTTTAAATGCAGTTAACTCTGAAAAGAGGAGGTGAAATATGAAATAAAATAAAAGCGCCGACATATCTTTTAATGCTCTCAAGTATAATACTTCTCCCGGTTATGCAGAGTTAAGAAATTCCGGAATATTTCCGTATTAATGTATGTGATGATTCTGCACACGTGAAGTATTACCTTGTGGATTTTATTTATTTACGTGAGAGAATAATACGATATTTTGGATGTAATTTAATTGTTTTCAATTTTTTACCTCTGTTTCGTGGACCAAAAGAAAAAAAGAAAGTAATTTCTCAATTTTAACTAATTTCAATTTGTCTTATTCGTCATTTTCAATTTTAAAACCTTAAGGAGATTGAGAATTGGGGTCCCAAAATTACAAATTTTCAATGATATCAATTACATTTCTATCATTTTGAATGATAAAAAACGTTTGATGTGGGAGGAAACTGAAAAATTAAAAAAATGTATAATAAAATAACGAAATAGTGTCTGTAGCTTGTATGTTGGCAAACAGTGTGCTGGATGTATCTTAGCTCTGTACATCGGACAGGCGCTCTTAAATCAGAGCAGGAAGCGTAGGTAGTTACCCCACTCGTAACGTGCACCACCAAAGAGAGAACAACGTTTGGTCCTTTGGATTGTTGATGTAAAAGTATAAAGAGAATTTACACGAAGAAGGTATTGGAGGTCCAGAATGAAGAAGAGTGCTTGTCTCAAGTGGTGTCCGAAATTCGTAAATGATGTGGCTTCCGAGAACGATACTCCGTGCTCGGGCCAGTCACAGCGCGTTGTGCCTTTAGAGACAACTGCAGCCCAATGAAGTCAATATAATGGAAAATCATAGAGTGACATTGGAAACCATTGCAACAATTGTTAACGTAAGTTGTATCTGCTTATTATGTAAGTGAACCGCTCAGGCTTCGCACGGGAGTTCTTGCAATGTCACTGTTGAACGTTTCATTATACTTACTTAACGTAGACCAAAGCAGAATGTGACATACTTCTTCATACACCACACTGAGATCTTTTCCCTGGGGGCAGTTTTAGGTCGTAAAACGTACAGGATGTAGAAAGTACTTTGAACTAGAATAAATTATATTTCAAAATCATGACAAAACAATGTTTACGTTCCTGCAACCATTTTTGATGCTTGAATAATTCCAGTAAAATATTTTTTGAAAGACAATTAATCTACCTCGTCCGAGACTACGTCACAGAGGTAGCGATGGAAGTTCGCAAACATGTTTGAAAAAACAAATCTCTTTGTCCAAATCGATTATAATCGTTTTTGTCTTTGTTACATGCACAAAACGAAATATCTGGATAAAGATAATTTTTTACTAATTAAATTACACTTTTTAGTTGAAATGTTTTTAAACGACAATTTTTAATCCCCTTCCCACGATAATTTGAGTTCGTCTATGTACAGGAGGCTCATAATTACACTTTGAGATAGCTATAAAAAAGACACTACAGGTAAAAATGTCAAACTTTGTTATAGTGTACAGGAAGTCCTGGAATTTTATCAGAAGCAATTGCTTCAAGGAAACCCTATAAGCACAAGGGTTGAGGTGTGGTGAGCGTGGTGGCCAAGAAATCTGGTCATGGAATTTCTGCAAAGCACGCCATTAATTACTTTCGTATTCGTTAGAACATAAAAAACACTTCCACACATATTGGCTACTCCGCTTAATTAACTATTCTTAAGAATTCAGGTTTTCACATATTGAGTAATTAAGGAAGCGTTGACGTACATTCATTGGCGTTGGGGAGATTATGTCGAGATGGGAAAGTTTTTTACCAGGACTGCTCAACAAATAATGTTTAAAAAAATAATATTTCTCATTTGGATCCCCTTTGTATTATAATTAATGATAATAGTAATGAATATTTATTTTTAATTTCAACTACTGACGTACATAAAATGAAAATGTTATTTACATTTTCTGGCATTGAATTGTATATTTAATTTTCAACACATTCCAACCTAAGTACTAAAAGTTCTTACAATTCATTTAATATCATGTGTTTCAATATATCTTTTCTTCGAATAATTATTTTAAATTGTCCACAGTTTTGAATGTTAGCAATCACTTTTTAGAGAGACATCTGGAGGGAAATGCAATTCTTAAAATCCGTTTACGACAAATTAATTTCGTGATGATTCTGCATATTTTCAAGTAACGTAGAAATTTCGGATACTTACTCGTGGGAAAGTTTTTGCGACATGAACGACCAGGTGAATATGCGACGGACGAGAACTCGAACTTGTGTTTTTTTATCAGAAGTTATCGACACGCATCTACTCACTCTAGTCCTACTATCGGATTTTTTATTATAGACCCCTCATTTTGAACTGCTGTAGAAGGCACACCAAAAATCATAGAAAAAATAATTAACAGAATAAAAATTTTCATGTTCTTGTGAATATACTTAAATAAATAAAATAGTTCTAAGAATGAATAATACTTTTAAAATAGCAGAAATGTTTCAAAAAACGCGAAATTTTCAGTTTTACCCGATACGTCGACTTTACTAATTTTTATACAATAAAATAAAAGAGTCAAAAATAATTCTTATTCAGCGAATGATAACTATTATGTTTGTGACATTTAAAAGTTTCAAGCTTCTACTCGCAAAATATAACGAGTTATTAACATTTTTCGAAAACATTGCTAAAAACGACCAGGCACGTTATTTAGGAATAAAATTTATACTTTTGCCTTCAGGAAAATGCCGTGATCACATGACCAATGCGTTTATACGTTTGATACTTAGTATATAACCACAAATAAGTGATAAATTATGTTTTCATTTGGCTGCCAGCGGTGTCTTCGCGGCGAAGTACTGTCGTGCTGTTGTCGCGGGCACACAGTCCACACTGAACGGAGTGGCTGAGGTGGCAAACGTCTTTCGAATTGTTATTCGGTGGTGTGAATAAATATTAATGCATAATATTTTTACTTCAAAAATTATTATTGAAAATTCAATATATTACTGTTCAAACAATGCAAATTTGCACTTGAAGTGATTTTTATAATGTTTTTGTTGGTATCCCGGGAAGTAGACTTCATATTAAATATTTTTACTGTAGTCCTCAATGAGAACCTCTGCGTTATTTCATTTTTTCCACCGGTTTATTTTATGTACAGTTTTTGGATCAAATATCAGACGATCCAATCAAATTCAAGAAAATGTGTAATTATTCATCTGAATAAAATCTCTTCAAACGAGCAATAATAACACTTTCATTAGTTGTATTGATTCAAAGAAACACAAAACACGGAAAAAGTAGTTGTATATTTTCTTTCTGACAGTGCGTGCTTGTTTGTGATGGAAATAGTTTGAGATAGATGCTTCAGTGATATTCTATTAACAGTGCTGTTGGCAATTAATGAAGCATTTCGTTAATAATTCTTTAAAAATAACTTCATTTCACTAATCCCTATCATCAAGGCTTATTGAAAATAAATTCATATAGCTGTATTTGCTCTCTTTTTATTATTATTTTAAATACATGGAATAAATTCTCGTGGATATTTTTGGGCTCGGATTTGAAGATTAATTCTGAAAGTTCTAAATTTTTATGTGGTGTTATTTTTTATTCCTTATTCATTCAAACAGCAGTGAAAACATGTAAAATGAGAGAGAGAGATGAATTATTCCCTTTTCATTACCTAACTTTCCTCTAAACCAGTTTTTCATTTCAAATTGTTATATTCAATGTTTTCTTACAAATGATCCTCTCTCAATGTCACTGCTTTGGGAACGGTCAGTCCAACCCCATATGCGTGTTACGTGCTATCTCCCCCATTTGCTTCCCCTCAGTCTAGTTCGTGGAAGCTCGCATCTGACACCCTCCTTTTATCCATCCCAACATTCGAAGAGAAAAGTCCAAACGACGCAGCTGAAATACTGCTTCCTCCTCGCCGCTTTTCCCCCCAATTCTGTCCTAGCTTCATCACTCGTCCCATCCTTTATCCTTGGTTACCCACGGCGCGCCTCCGGACGGACGGGATCTGCCTTCAATCTCGAAAGCGAGATATTTCGAACTTTTTCCTCCCTTTGGTTTGTTCGTCTCCTCTTTTGTGGGGTGGCGAGCACGACCGCGACGCATCATGCCCGGTGATCAGCCACGTTCAGGCGTCGCAGAAGACCGTGGCGGGGAATGAGATGGAAGATCAAATTTACGACCCAATTGTCCGCTTGTGTCGACGGTACGGCCAGTATGACGATGAAGGTATTTGACCAGTAAAGTTTGCAATTTGAACGATTTTGATTAGATACTAATAATCTTTCTAAAATAGCTATATATATTGTTGAGATGAGTTTTTATTATTCCTTTTTTATCATTTCAATAAATATTCTAGTGGCATTTCTTTGGTGTTACCATAGCTTCAAGTTGATTGATTCTATGGTGGTATATCCCATTCCGCATATTTTGTTGTTTTTATTTAATTAGTCGTTAAATTTGTTAGAACTGATTTTTACGTGAAAATTTTCAATAATTTTTTTCTTAACTTTTAAACTAAATTTGGTGCAAACTCTGGGACCATTTATTGATTCTCGTCTTTGACATCAAATAGTTTTTTTTACAGCAATCACTTTTTTTACGTCTGTTAATATAATTTATTTTTATTTGTGTCTGTTTTTTTTCTAATGCAGTTTTATTTATGTATAAATAAATGTAGACTTGTCCCGATTATATGATCAATAAATACTTTGGGAATCATTACATAATTATTGTTGTTACATTATTGCATTTATCATTATGTTTTTGTTTATTTACTTTAAAAAGATACTGGATGACTGTTCTATAAGCCATTTTATGCTTTCATAATACAGAGCTCCTGCTAGTTGTAGTATTAGTGCTATCTTTATAATCGTGTTATAAAAGAACACTACTATACAGCGCTTCCTCAAACACATCATTCTGGAAATTGATCTGCAATTTGAACCCTAATAAAAATGGATAAATTATTTATTTAATTATTTTAGAAAGTAAAATAGCCTACTGTTCTTAAATTTTTGTAGTGCGCATTTGTGGCAGGTGGTTATTGGTTTGTAAGCATTAAAATATAAATATGTGTATTACATTATTTCTGAGTATCAGCGAAGTAACACGTGATTCAGCGAATATTGTTTTATTATATTTGCTGTCCTTGGTAAAAAATGTCCGAATGTTTCCTTCCGAATATGGGAAACAGTTTCTTCCTCGGCAAGTGCTTGGAGTATTCTGCAAGTTGTTCTATTACAAACCATCTTTAAAGGTTTCCAACAGCCGGTAAAGTTCATACTAATAACTACCTGTAGAAAGTAGTGGAACTCGATTTTTTTTAGTTTGCTAACTTTCGGTCAGGTGAAAATGGAGACGAGCCCGGATCTCCTGCTTTGATCTCAGGAGTGTTAACCACTACACCACCCGTTCCCCTTCCGCGTACATTATTTCTACCCAGACCCCGCGAGATCTGAGACACATCCCCATACAGGCGGCACACATTGATGTGTGCACTTGATTACCGGTTTCACACGTAACTTCGTCTTAAGGTTCGTTATTCGTCGTCACAACAGACAATTTGGTATTTTCTTAGATATACTCTTCCTACAGAGGTTGAATGATGAATAGTTAGTGTTCGACGGTGCCTTAAGATTTTCAAACACCAATATTTTATTCAAACAATAACAATAATTTATTCCTTCAATACAATTGTTATTAAGGTTAAAATGTTGGAATCAAGTATGACGGTGGTTATGTTGATAAAAAAAGAAGAAAAAAATTTCAGAATGATTATCAGTCCATACATTCTTCCTTCTCAAAACTAAAAATTAAGTGAGCGGCCACTGCAACGCATTATCTGTTACGATAGAATTCTCACTGAACACTGACACTCTTATCAGTTATGAATATAGTTTGGGTAATTAGGTACTACTGTTAATGCAATCTTAAAATACTAACAAGGAAGTTTAACTTGTTCAAATCATAGAGACAACTTTTAATTTTCCTTGCAAAATTTTTAAATTTGAACTGGATTTGCAGTTGTCGTTGAAGAAAGCTAGGGACGTTACTTTCCGGGTGAATTTATATGAAAAGGTAGGATCAGAAGTGGGCTAGACGTTTATAAACGTTGCGAAAGTGCATCTGTTGACGGTCGAATCTTCATGAGAACTGTTGCAAGAGATATAGTATTGTCAATACTGTAAAAGTATCTCTTTCTTCGACTAAACGCCCATATGCCATTAAAAGTGGACGCGATAATAGTTTCTCGCCATGATAAAATCAGCAACATTCGGATGTCTCAGAGATTCAAGAAAGTCCGTCAATTATTTTCAAATTCCAGAGTTTGTTTCATTTGATTGTTTCGATTATGATATTATAATATCTTTGTATTATAATGTGATGCAACCATATTATTCTATAGAATTTAACTAAGCCATTTCAAGAGAGTAGTTTTGGATTTTGCGGTTAATTGGTTTGCAATTTGTGGGAGTATTGAATTCTTCTTAGGAAGGGAGAGTTCTCAGGTTATTATAAATAGAGAATACATTCAATACATTTTATTATTTTTTATTCGAGGTTGCTCTACAAAGTACAATTAAAGCAAATATAATTTCTTCTCAACTACTCATCTCTAGTTGCAGGTTGCGATGATATTTTCCATGGATAGCCTAAAACAAAAATTTTTAGTGTTGTAGAAACTAAACAATGTGTCTTCATGCCTGAATTATGAATATCAATCGAGTATAATAAAGAATGAAAAAGTTACCTGTTTGAAAGTTACTTATGTAAACTTTACCATGTATAAACCTATTGTATATTAAGGGAACGCCCCATAGCTTCAAACTCCTTTAATGTTTTTTTCCCTAAATTCCCTATATTTCGAGTAAAGTTCTCGAAATAAGAAAAATCAATTGCATCTCTAACAATCCGTTGAGAGTGAGATTTTTTTGACGGACCTCCAACGTCAAAAAAATTCTTTTCACCTTTTGTTTCATCGTTCTTTTTTGACTCCATGTCCTTTGGAACTTGCTTGTGTTCGCGATTTTCTGCCATAGAATCTAACCCTCCGTCTTTTTGAGATTTTGCACTTGGCTCATCCCCCGCAGCTTTTCTCTGTTTCGACCTTCGTGATTCTCTTTGTTCACGTTTTAAAATTTCAGCATAATTTATTCCAGTTCTGTACCATGTGTCACGTGTGCTATGAATGTCGTGTCCATCGTGGTCAGTACTTCTCTTTCCTCGGCTCCCAATTAAATGGCTCGCGTTGATAAGTAAATTGTCCGATTTCGAGGTCAAGGTATTGGTCGGCGTAGCTCCTTTATTGTCCGTAGTGTTTGTTTTCACCTCTTCCATTTGAGTTTGAGGAGATACCTTTTCATCAGTTTGGTTGGAGGAAACGTTTGTTTCTGACAATTTATCTTCATTTGTTTTATTTTCTGATTGGTTTCCCTCAGTCTGTTCATTTCCTTTCTTTAATTGGTCCACATGTTGCTTGTTAGGGTCCACTTCATGATTTTCTCTTCTTTGTTTCTTCGTTTGAGACTTTTCTCCAATATTTCCAAGATGTACATTATCAAATTTTTGTGTTGTTTCTGCATTAGCAAATTTCACATCCGAAGCTTGGCCTACTGGTGCTTGACTTGTTTCCTTAGGCCTTATGACCTCCAACATTCCCTAGAAAGAGCACGATTATCTTTATATTGAATAATATTGTATATTTGAGAACATTGAAACGTGGAACAATACATGCTGATTTGGCACAGGAAAATTGTACATTTCCCTTGATAATCGATAACTATTTGAGAGTGGGATATGTTTGAGTAATGCTTAGTATTAAATAATAAATTGAGAGGGCGTATTGAAAAGGCATCTCAATATTACGTATATCCTCCCATTATAGAATAATTTTAATGAATAGATTTGCGTGCAAAAGAGTATGCTGTATCAAATTCAAGTTGTATGTTCTTAAATTACAAAATAAAGATATATGTTCGTCCTAATAGTATAAGTTTGAAAGAAATCAAATAGTGGTATCGGTGCAATGCACATACATTTGGCTTTAACGTAAGATTTATTAATTTCCGTTTATTGTCATATTTTAATCGTTATTATTTTGTATAACCGTTATCATTACTTGACAAATATTAGGTCAAGAAACAAAATCTTTATACTCGGGAAGATGAAGAATACTCGTCTTGCGTACAAAAGAGCGTTTCAAAGAGATATATTTCAATTTAACCTTACCGTATTTATTGAGTAGTTGTATGGAAAATTTAAGTGAATATAGCACTATTGTTTAACATATAAAACATATGTTTACCTTGATGCATTTCAAATCATTCTGGAAGACCAAATGGCCCTGCAAAGTCTCTGGCAGACCAAGATGTTCCTTGGTACTTTCAAGATGTCCTTTCAAAATGCACATCAGAGTGCCGGATATCAAATTCAATGCTACAGCTCCAAAATGAGAGTCTTTCTTGAGTTCTACATTGTTTACCATAGTTCCCAAAAAATTTTCCATTAATCCATTTAGTTGCTCGCTAAGTTCTATTTGCTTCTGGTCACTGAAATTTAGAAACATTCATTAAAATATAACTACCTTCTACTTTTTCATTTGTAAATAAATCGATGTTTAGTTTTGGAATCGTTTGCTATATAATTCTTAATTCTTGTCTTACTTTATAAAGTACTCGAGTTATACCGCCTGGCTACACAATTAGTGATATAACACGTTTATCTCGATTTTTATTTCTGATTCTAAGTTTTTTAAATTAGTGTGATTATTGCTGCCTCACATATATTGATATTGTGACAAGAAGCCAAGATGAGCAGGATTCATCTGTACCCGGGAAGAAAAAGTGGTCGACTGCAATACATAGTCCGGTGAAAACAATACTAACGAATGGCCATGGAAACTCCGCAGTCTTACTGGTCAGCAAAAAACCTTTGGCACGGCGACTGATATTTGGTCTCATAAACTTTCGAGCGATGCAGAGACCTAACACTGTATTTAGAGCGATAGTTGCTGCAATTGATGGCTTCTAATACATTTTTCTTTACATTATTTGAATAGAATGATGATTCTACATGTGTAGATATTCATTCGCACCAACATTTTATAATGTTATATACACAATAATTTTACAAAAATGAAATATCTTAGCTGTCCGAGAGTGCTGTAGAAAACAGACAATTCGGCCATGTTGCTCTGGTACACATGTTGGGGTCGTGAGACTCCATTAGAAGGGATGGCCGGGCCATGAAACGGCCTGATTACGACCTACTACTCATTCTGAAGATTATCGTATGTATACGTCCTCCCCGTAGCGCAAAGAAATAGCAGGGTAATCGGGTCCATTATTTGGGTTGCCGGAGACGCCAGCCTTGTGGTGGTGGCGGCCGAAACCCGAACCCCGCCACGAGAGATTTTGATTCTAGCGCCATTGAACGATTAGCTGAACAGTGATTTGTGCAATCTTGAGTTGATTTGTAGGCACTAGAAACAATTACAAATTCTCATCACGGGCAAGTGAATGAGAACGATAATGGTTGGCAGTGAACATATTCTAGAAGTGTGTCTCAAGTTTCCACTGAAATATGTGTAACAGAAGAACTGTCTGTTGGTTACTTACATTTCGTTGGGAACAAGTCGAGTCTCCTGAATCTGCCTCATCGTTAGATGATGGCTAAGTGGAGAAATAGAAGAAGTATCACGGTTTTGCTTCACCTTGTCACTTTCATTCTCTCGCGTTTGTCGGTTAGATGAAATTTCTATAAATATGAAGATATATTTAATACATCACATATACTTCAAGAAATTGAGCATTGAAGATATAATTTATATTTATTCTGTTTCGTTAATATTAACTCATTTCTACATATTATAGTATGAAAAATATCTTTATATTTGTTTAAAAAGTCATTTTAGAAATTGAAAGAAAAGAAGAACAAAAAAGTACAGTAATTTAATTTTTTTAAATAACCTTTGACATCGTATGAAATTCTTTCTTGAGTTTTGCTGACTTGAAGGGTATCCGGGTCATTGTTCCTGACCAATTCACGTGGAACAAAAGTGTGGACTAATCGGTCAGAAATTGATACAGAACGCTTGCGACGGTATACTTCCAATAACTCTAGCAAACCACTCTGTATTTTTTTGTCACTTTTATTTTGTGGTTCATTTGACAGAAGTGGATGAGAACGTTCACTTCGAAGAGGGTGTTGACGTTTTTTATCGTTGGAGAAATTTGACAGAGAATCATCAGGATGCTTGACAAAGTCACTTTCAGATTTATGGCGCAGTTTATTTGTACTTTCCTGACCCATAGTATGATCAGAGCTATGAGAAGGAACTTTGTTTCTCTCCACCTCTGTTCCATTGGTATCGTCTCGTGAATCATCTTTAATATCAGGTAGTATATCATCCCTTGCAGAACGTTTAAGACGTGAATATTGAGAGCTTAGAGATTCATTGTTATGTGACTTTTGCGTCTCATTCATTTTGTCTTTTACAGTTATATTTTGGGGAACATTATCTGTTGCATTCAATTGACATTGTGATTCGGCACTGTTTTCTGCCTCATCACTTGCGAAGCGTGTATGACGTGCTGATGGAGCGTTTAGAGTTTTATTTTTCTTTGCCTCTTCTGTCCCATTGTGTAGGACTTTCTGAGTTTTGATTTTCTGCGCCTTTTTTGTCCCATTGGTAGAAACTTTTAGAGTGTCGTTTTTCAATAACACATTTGTTCTATTCGTTTGGCCATATGATTCCGACCTGTTAGCATGTGATATTTTCTCATCCGTTGCAACACGTTTATGATGTGCAGATTGAGAGCTTAGAGATTCATTTTTCTGTGCTTCTTCCGTTTCATTGGTTAGGTTTTGTAGAGTCTTATTTCTCAGCACCTCATGTGTCGCATTCAATTGACTTTTTGCTTCACCACTGTTTGCAGGTGATGTCTCATCACATGCAGAACGTTTCTGACGTGCAGAATGAGAGCTTAGAGATTCATTTTTCTGTGCTTCTTCCGTTCCATTGGTTAGGTTTTGTAGAGTCGTATTTTTCGGCACCTCATCTGTTGCATTCAATTGGCCTTTTGCTTCAGCACTGTTCGCAGGTGATGGTATCTCATCACTTGCAGAACGTTTCTGACTTGCAGATTGAGAGCTTTGAGATTCATTTTTCTGTTCTTCTTCCGTTCCATTGGTTAGGTTTTGTAGAGTCGTATTTTTCGGCACCTCATCTGTTGCATTCAATTGGCCTTTTGCTTCAGCACTGTTCGCAGGTGATGGTATCTCATCACTTGCAGAACGTTTGTGACGTGCAGATTGAGAGCTTAGAGATTCATTTTTCTGTGCTTCTTCCGTTCCATTGGTTAGGTTTTGTAGAGTCGTATTTTTCGGCACCTCATCTGTTGCATTCAATTGGCCTTTTGCTTCAGCACTGTTCGCAGGTGATGGTATCTCATCACTTGCAGAACGTTTCTGACTTGCAGATTGAGAGCTTTGAGATTCATTTTTCTGTTCTTCTTCCGTTCCATTGGTTAGGTTTTGTAGAGTCGTATTTTTCGGCACCTCATCTGTTGCATTCAATTGGCCTTTTGCTTCAGCACTGTTCGCAGGTGATGGTATCTCATCACTTGCAGAACGTTTGTGACGTGCAGATTGAGAGCTTAGAGATTCATTTTTCTGTGCTTCTTCCGTTCCATTGGTTAGGTTTTGTAGAGTCGTATTTTTCGGCACCTCATCTGTTGCATTCAATTGGCCTTTTGCTTCAGCACTGTTCGCAGGTGATGGTATCTCATCACTTGCAGAACGTTTGTGACGTGCAGATTGAGAGCTTAGAGATTCATTTTTCTGTGCTTCTTCCGTTCCATTGGTTAGGTTTTGTAGAGTCGTATTTTTCGGTACCTCATCTGTTGCATTCAACTGGCCTTTTGCTTCAGCACTGTTAGCAGGTGATGGTATCTCATCACTTGCAGAACGTTTGTGACGTGCAGATTGAGAGCTTAGAGATTCATTTTTCTGTGCTTCTTCCGTTCCATTGGTTAGGTTTTGTAGAGTCGTATTTTTCGGTACCTCATCTGTTGCATTCAACTGGCCTTTTGCTTCAGCACTGTTAGCAGGTGATGGTATCTCATCACTTGCAGAACGTTTGTGACGTGCAGATTGAGAGCTTAGAGATTCATTTTTCTGTGCTTCTTCCGTTCCATTGGTTAGGTTTTGTAGAGTCGTATTTTTCGGCACCTCATCTGTTGCATTCAATTGGCCTTTTGCTTCAGCACTGTTCGCAGGTGATGGTATCTCATCACTTGCAGAACGTTTGTGACGTGCAGATTGAGAGCTTAGAGATTCATTTTTCTGTGCTTCTTCCGTTCCATTGGTTAGGTTTTGTAGAGTCGTATTTTTCGGCACCTCATCTGTTGCATTCAATTGGTTTTTTGCTTCAGCACTGTTTGCAGGTGATGCTGTCTCATCACTTGCAGAACGTTTGTGACGTGCAGATTGAGAGCTTAGAGATTCATTTTTCTGTGCTTCTTCCGTTTCATTTGTTAGGTTTTTTAGAGTCTTATTTTTCGGTACCTCATCTGTTGCATTCAATTCACTTTTTTCTTCTCCACTGTTTGCAGGTGATGCTGCCTCATCATTTGCAGAACGTTTCTGACTTGCAGATTGAGAGCTTAGAGATTCATTTTTCTGTTCTTCTTCCGTTCCATTGGTTAGGTTTTGTAGAGTCGTATTTTTCGGCACCTCATCTGTTGCATTCAATTGGTCTTTTGCTTCATCACTGTTAGCAGGTGATTGTATATCATCACTTGCAGAACGTTTATGACGTGCAGATTGAGAACTTAGAGATTCATTTTTCTGTGCTTCTTCCGTTTCATTAGTTAGGCTTTTTAGAGTCTTATTTTTAGGCACCTCATCGGATGCATTCAATTGTTTTTTTGCTTCAGCACTGTTTGCAGGTGATGCTGTCTCATCAGTTGCAGAACGTTTATGGCGTTCCGACTTAGGAATTTTAGTGCCATTTTCGGGTGTTTCTTCAGTTATATTGTTTTGTCCTTTTACAGATTTCTTTATGTGTGCTTCTTCTGTCTTATTTGTTCTATTTTTTGTATCATCATTGATTTCATATGTTGATTTGAAATCACTATTAGAACGTTTGTGACGCGCGCATTTAGGTTCGTTCTTCAGTGTCTCTTCTCTTTCCTTTGAATGGTTACGTGTTTGACCTTTTATTGAAGATTTCTGTGCCGTATCACCGTGAGGAGGTTTATCACGTTTGTTTCGATGGCTTAAAGTATGATTTTTTAGTACCTTTTCTGTTGCATTGTTTTGATCTTTTTGAGTTTTATTTCTCAATGCCTTTTCGGCTTCAATGTTCTGCTTCTTTGCAACATCTGCTCTCTTTTCCTTAGTAGCCCCGGCTAGAGGCAAACTTCTTTTAGTTCGATGTGTTGGAGTGATATTTTTCTCATCTGTTTTGTTGTGTGTGGCCTGTTTCATATGTTTATTGATCAAATCACTCTCATGTTTCTTGATATCTTCAGTTGTTTTATTCTCTTCATCATCTTCAGGACATTTGCGTCTGTGAATATGAGAGTTCATTGATTGTAAATTCCCGGACTCCTTAAGTACTTTACCGTCTTGACTCTTGTGAATATCTTTCTCAAATTGATGTTCATTTAAAAACATTTTATATGTCTCATTTTTGATCGTAGGATGGACTGCGTTCTGTGGCGTACCACTTTCGGGCCGGTCATTGATACCACTTGGATAATAGAGAAGTTGTTCCTTTTCAGATGTAGGAGATTTTTCGCCAACTTCAAGTCCTTCTTCCGCCAAGCTTCTATTTCCATTAAGCTTCAAA
The DNA here is from genome assembly GCA_002313205.1 of Laupala kohalensis. NCBI lineage: Eukaryota > Metazoa > Arthropoda > Insecta > Orthoptera > Trigonidiidae > Laupala > Laupala kohalensis. Next base: position 316,308 of record NNCF01129228.1, on the reverse strand, counting down.
TCAGTTTCTGATTTCATTTCTCGACCACCTCCGGAACCTGAAACATTGAAAATTCTATTGTATTCCAAATCATTGAAATCGCTCTATAAATTTTGGTAATTTAGTCATCCTACTGCGCCTATTGTTTCTGAGCTTCACGTATTCGATTTTTATTAGAGAATGACCATGCTTTATTAAGGAAGAAATATTAATTTTTGTATTTAAACAGTGTTGAAATTTTATTTTGTTCATGTAAAATGTGTAAAAATAATCCCATGTATATCCCATGTATGTTTTTTTTCGTTCTGCTCGTCACTCTTACACATAAATTATTTGAAGTATTAAATCGAGTTATTTTTAAATTTAGAAAAATGATTGTAATTCATTTCGGAAGTTATCTTACAAGGTGGTGCTCCCCCTGAACTTAATCGACAGCATTCTAGGGGTTTAGGACATCGGCTGCTGTGGCAGTTTTTATGTTGGTTCTCGTGTTCGTTTCCTGTAAAAATAAATAATACGATTAATATTTTTGTTACACTATGTCCAAGAGAAATCACCTATTAAATTTGATGTAACATTTACTCTACTTTTCTGTAGAGAAAATATTCATCGTTAAACAAACAAACCACAAGTCTGAAACCCTTCCAATATTTTTACGATGATCTGATAGTAAATGCAAACTCATTGAATACAGGTTCTCATTTACAGATACTATTGTAAAGTTTATCAGTTAAATCTGTTTATTTTTTTAAAGCAGGGATACTCGCAATTTTAAAAAAAATCTTTACATGGCCAGAAAGGCCATGAAAAATTTACCAACTTCTTGCCCTTATATGTTGTTAATGTATGACTTCCACGAACAATCAAATGATTACTTACTGATTAGATCTTGATTGCTTCCTTCATTCAATCTCTCATGTATTGTTTCCAGCTTGTCTTCTAAAATAAGAAAAGCACGTCATTAATTTTAAGATTAATTTGATGGTCTAATTAATGCTCGATTAGTTAACTCTTTACCTTTCAATGACAATCCAGCATGTTGTGCTAAATGTTTGGCAATTGCACCGTGAACATTTTTCAGTCCCATGATCTTTGTCCGCGAAGATATTTCACCTTTTACTTTCTCTGGAATAGTTTTTAATCATTTACAAATCGGTGAAGAAATTTGCTATATTAGACATTAAATTCTTTACTCATTTAGATCAAGCTTACCAATCTGTGTTTCGATGACTTTCTTCGTTTCGCCAATTTGTGGCACACTGGCATCTATCTTGGTTTCCGACTGTATCGTCCCTGTAAAAGTGTTAATTTTCTGTCAGATTGAACGAGATAAAATTCTCTAAACGGACACCTGTAAAAATTAACACTATATTTTTTTTATTAGTTCTAGGGTCATGAATAAAAGAAATAGTAAGTATAATTCGGATGTTATTGCAGATCAAGCCTCGTGGATACTGAAAATTTTCTTTATCTATTTGCGCATGTGCAATCAACTCGCCGAGCTCTCAAACATCAACGTGTTTTAATCGTTAATTTATTTGCGCATTGAAGCGTTGTCTCATAAGCGTCGGAGGACAAAGAAAATGTCTCACGTCCCAGTCATACTACGTCGTGTATCTCGTCTTTCTATCATTCCCCCGGAAGGCTTCCACCTCCTGCGTCTCCTCGGGGCTATAAGTATTATTTCAATACCACTCGTTATTTTGAATCAGAAATCCTCTTAAATACAATAGGAACATCAGAAAAAATGAAATAGCTGCAAAATCACATTAGGTATCATTTGATTGCAGGTTGCCTTTTTGTTTGCTCCGGCTCAATAGCACAAGAGGTACTCCTTCGGGACACGTGTTATTCCTCTTACAAAATAATTGCAATTTTTCTTTCTTTCGAAAACATGCTTGTCTTTGTAAAAGTCTTTTATTTTAGTTCAGGGACGCTGCATTGCATTAAGGAAAATAATGTAATTAGTACCTCGATGGATTTCATTCAATGCGTTTTTTAACTTTTCTGATTCCACCATGTTCTTATGTACAAATTGTTCGATCTTCAAATAAGGGCACTGGCTTGGTTTTCCAACACTATTCTCAAATTTTAAGACTGGAATAATGCCCTGTAAATTTGGCTGTTTTTCGGACCGATCTGAAATGTAATTAAATTTTTTATGTTTGTTCTTAACTAAAACACATTTATATTCGTCACTGAACTATCATTTATAAAAATATCGTCTGAATGACGAATTTTACTGTAATTTATTTGAATTATTGATTAAATTAGTCTTTACCTTGTTTGACTCTGGATATTTTAATTATTATTTATCTCTTTACAAATTATATTCGACAAAGGGAACGAAGAATTGGCGACTGATCTTCCTACTTTAAAAAAAGGAAAATTAAATTACTCAAAGTTGATTAGCAATATAAAAACAATATTAATTTTTAAATAATATTGTACGGATTTTAATTTTATAAGCGCTTTTTACTGATATAATCGGTAAATAATGTTTTAAATTCATTTAAATAGTAATTGTAGTCATTTGATACGATTTATTATTTGAAAAATTATGTTTTACATCTTCCACATCAAACAAGATGAAGACTTTGGATAAATTCGCGTATACGTCACCATTGTTTGAAGAGTGAACCTGTGCGAGGAAGTGGTTTTGTGAAAATTCCTCTTTCATGGTTGTTGTACAATTTTTTGTTCGTAGGCACCACAGTATATTGATCAATTGATGTGATATAATTTGAATGGCGGGCAGAATCTCGGAGTCAATCAATACCATAGCATCTTGCACATTTTTCAATACTTTGAATGTTTCGTCTTTCGTCTGGTTCATATCTACTCTCAAATCGGGGATCTTTAGTATATGCTTATGATTTCTGTTTGAATTATCTGTTGTTTCATTCTCCACCGAATTTCCTGCAATATTATTCATATAAAATGAAATAAAAAACTATGCAAATTTAGAATTGAACATCTATTCTCCCCCTTGCAATGGATGAACTTTCGACACAGCTGCATTATCAATGAAAGTGACGTTCCAAAAAGAAAATACATGCAAAGAAATAAAGAGTATATNGAAAGTGACGTTCCAAAAAGAAAATACATGCAAAGAAATAAAGAGTATATGAATAAATTCTTCATAAAAACATCTGTACTGTGCTAAATGAAGTAACGATGGATGAAATATGAGTGTTTATAAATAATTTATTATGAAATGCAATTATTGTTTCAGTTTTTTATTGAATGAGTACTTTCGCGAGCTCCTTTGGCATAAATCGTTTTTCAGATATGGATACTAAAGAGAACTGATGATGCCAGACTAGATGGTGTATTCTTCATAAAATTAACCTTTTAGACATACGTTTTGTGAGGGTTATGTTACCAATGCAACCATACCTATAAACATTTTTAATGCGTGTTTAATATATTAACTCAACATAAATATATCATTCGTAAGAATCCAATGATGAATACAAATGCAGAAAATGGGCAGAAAGGCAAAGGAAAAACTCGAACTAACATAAGCACATTGCATATTATATAAGCCCAAAAAGAATTGAACTCAGAGAATGTTAACTTCGAAGTTAGAAGTAGCCTTCAATTAATTCTTCGTGGGGAATAAACCTGAACCCATAAGCTTATAAAATTGTAAAAAAGAGAGAAACTTATAAAGGTTAGTTGGTGGACATTCAGTCATATATAAAATGGCTTGTGTGTATGAATATTAGAAGTATGATTAAAAACAAATGTTATGTGGACTGAGACGTATGAATTACTATTACCTTTGATGACATCTGCGAACTGTTTACTAACTGGATCTTGCTCTTCCTTCGTCTCATCCGCTCCTGGTGCTGTAACGTCATTATTATCATTTTAGTGCAACTTGTATGGATATTATTCATCGTCTTGACCTGTTTGAGTATATTCAGCAGGTATACGTCAGACGCTGCCTTTCAGATACTCTTCTCCAACGTCCATCTTTAGGCATTCGATAGCTTCGGTACTCGAACCATTTTGGTATTTGTGGCGAGGACGCTACCACAAGGCCACTTGGGCCCCAGTGGCATAGTGGTAGCGTCCTCGCATTGAGAACAAGGTTCGAGTACCGGCGATGTCGAATGCCAGAAGATTGACCTCCAAAACTTAGCGTGTGCTGTATGCCTGTTGAATATTCTCAAACGGGTCAAGACGATGGATAATGTCCCAAGAATATTCTTAAGAAGAAATAAGGAATATAATTTTTTTGCAACTTTGATGCCTCATGTGCTGTTAAAAGGTATGGTGGTACAATTCATAATGATATTTAATTTATTTTTAATTGTTGGTAATCATATTTCTTATACTATCTATGTGAAGGACGAGTTTCATGAGCGCTGTGTCCCTCGTGATGAAACAACATTGATCTTCGTATCCGTGTGGAGAAAATACCTGGAGAGAAACACAAATTGTGTTTTGAATGCGAATTATGGAATATTTTTATTGATTACCTTGTCTTAGAGCCCGCTCTTTTGGTTTGAGATCATCAGGATTAGGGAGTCCTATGAAATCTGGCTCGGCTTCACCAAGTTTTTGCTTCTTAATCTTCATGATGTGGCTTCTGTCAGCTGGTGTAGTGAGCTCCACATCTTTTTCTTCTTGAGCAGGTTCTACATTAAATATATATGACATAAGGATATGCAAGGAAATCTTCCAAAAACGACTCGGTTTTTGAATAGATATTTGAATTGGTTCACATGATTTATATTTACTCGAACAAGAAATTACTTTAAATTATGACTAATAAATATAAAATATTTTATCTTTCTTACGTATTTTTAAAGGAGTAAGTAATGTTTGTACATAGGTAAATGGGGAAAGATAATTTTTAAAAACAAAATGTAATAAAATAATGTATAATATGTTTAATATTAATATATAGTAATAAATTTGTAAACATTGCGAAAAAGAAAAATGTTAGTGAAACAAACACTGTACTTAGAAAAAACATCTTACATTGCTATCACAAGTCAAACTGAAAAAGTGACTAGTACCTGTGGAATTGCTTTTGGAATTCTCGGAACCAATCGGTGGCGAATCATCTGAAAGAAATGTGTAACTTTTAAAAGAAATCTATATGGTATGATTTATTTACGTTACAGCAAATACATATGTGACATGTTCAGTTTTGTTTGGAATTCCGAAGTCTTCTCAGCAAATATCACTGAACAAGAAAACCCAATAGTGAATTCAAACCATGAATCTTGAGAATGACATCTAATTTGGAGAAGAAGTTATTGCATTACCTGCAATTAGTCGCGAAGAATCAGCTAAAGAGGAATCCAAGCTACGAGTGTGCTTGTGTTTCACAGCGGTTGGGTCACATTTTTCTCTGCAAGGAGTTGCCTTAATTCCGATTTCCGGAAGATTTGCAGATTCAGCCACATTTTCTGAAACAGGATCTGAATTTTTAGTGTTATAGAATGTGATATTGTTTTGTAAAGAAGAAGAATATATCATTTTTTCATAATATATTTTACAAACGAAGAGCTTATAAAATATATTTTTTCGTCATATTATGTTTCTGGTTAAAACGAAATTTTCTCAACATTTTATGAAATGAAGTGCTGAATACAACTATATTTGTCAAATACATTAGCTATTTTAAAAAATATGGATTAAATCAGTAATCAAGCTAAAAAATGTCACCTTCTAAGAATCATCCTTGTCGTCATCACCATCACTTTGGGTACATTGGATGGACATTGTAATATCAAATGATGGTAGCTCATAAATGAAGTTCAAAACACCACTGTTATCTTGGTTACAATGTTAGGAAAGAGTTATTCAAGTTTTGAATTTTTACGATTATACCATTCAAGTTAGTAGAAATCATTAGTAAAAATGCGAGAGTTATCCGTCTAATTATTCAAGGAGAGAAAATGATGAAACATTGATTTTCAATTTTAGAAAACATTTTATCACCAAGAATGTGGGGTATAGAGAAATAGAATTTATATCGATAGCATAGTTGAATACACATCACAATTTTCACAAAACATGAATAATTAAATTTATATTGCATAAAGGTCGCATGCGCGGTTTCGCAGAGCGCAAAATATTGCAGAGTTCAACTTACCCCATATGTGGTGATTCACCGTCACCACCAGAAGAAACCACAAGAGAATCATCTTGCGTTTGTGGCTCTCGAAAAAGGAGCAGCGCTTTTATAGAGAACAGCTTGCACCACGTGACTAAAGAGCAGTGGTGGTAATGAATCACTCAAACCGGAAAATGTCCAGTTCCGAGGTGTCAAGTTACAGCACCTCCGTCGATTTAATGCACTTCTAGAATAATCTCTTATACGCTATTGGTTGTCTGGTTGTTCCAGAAGGTTCTTATCAAGTCATTGGAGGAGTACGAAATTTAAAATTTACTCTCGTTTGTTGTTGGCTCAAAAAAACTTCTAGAAAATTCTCTCTCTCTCCATTGGATAAGGAAATATCCTCCAGTTCATGATTGGTAAATTCAAAAATTTGAATTTATCATGACTTTGATGTATTGTGTATAAAGAAAGAAATAATAACACTATAGTACTGTGAAACCAAATACGATGTTTGAGTTTTATTTCCTTGAATATGTATTTGTCTTGCATTCTTGAAAACTTAAACAGCATGACTAATGGTGTCAGAAAAGTATTATTCGACACTTCAATCATCATGACATCACCGCTAAATTCTACAATACTTCTTTAATACTAGAGTATCTCACATCCTTGAATCATGCTCTGATTCTAAACTAGCTCAAAAGAAAGGAAGTGTACACAATTAAATTGATAATTTTGTGTGTAATAAGACCAACAACTTGAATTTTATATCTGATTAATTGCAGAAATATTTTCTTTCTCCCTGAATGAATTTCAGTGCCGGATATGATTCCATCTTAAACGAAAGCAGATTAACAAACCAAGAGTTTGCGAAATGCGTAAAAAGATATTGTGTTGGCCTAAAGTATTTCGGGAATTTAAAAAAGAGGCGTTTTAAAATACATATTTGCGTAAGATTAATTTGTGTTCATTAAATCATTGGATACGTTTTTCAAATGATTTTTTGTATTTTAATTGCACACGAACTGATTGTATATTTCAGAATGAGTTGAATGTTGCAAATACATAGTTGTTTATAAAATAGATGAGTTATTATTACCATTACTATATATATATATGGCGAGCCCTAAAGCCCCATAAAATACCACTATGTAGTCAGAAGAAAATTTTCTTTGTTGCCTGGGAGAAATTTTTTGTTTTTATTGTTTACGTAAAATATTTTTGACGGCCATACCCATCATTCTCAGAGAAATTGAAAGTCGGAAATCTCTTGCAGGACAATGCGAAATCATGTCCTGCAGATCGGGAATGTGTTACGAAAACAATAAAATTCATACTACCAAGGTGACAGGAAAAAGTTTTATATAAATATTTGTTTGGTTGTAGAACTAATTTACGAGGGATTTAAATGGGAAAGGTTCTAAGTGCAAAGAGAAAAAAATGGCACTTAGAACCTCTTACAGGCTTTAAAAAATTTGAACATCCCATGATATTATTTGCTGCTGTACGGAGTATAGATCTATCGAAAATTATTATGGGATTATGGGATATATTAAATGAGATGAAAACTTAAGGCATATTGCACATGATTCCGCAGTTTGGTTGTAAGAAAACAAAAACAAATGACTTATCTATATAATAACAATTAAAAGCTGTTCGTTGGTAAGCGTATCACTTGAGAACGGCTGCACCGATTTGACTAATTCTTTTTAAAAATGTTCATAATAGTAAGAATAAGGTTTATAGGAAAAGAAAAATTGGAAACGTTTTTTAGAAAATTGGAAAATTTGGGGAAAAACTGGAAGTGCTTTTTTCTATGAGATTTTTGTACGAACTCAAAACCATAACTCTCAAATCAAACTATGGATACGTGTAATTTTGTTTTGTTTTGTTCGTTATGGTCTTCGAAAAGTTTTCAGGTAAAAAATTCGGACAATTGCAATGAAAAGTCGGAAAAATCGAACAAACTTCAAAAATCATAATTTTTGTTTGTACTTCTGAAAATACTCCTCAAATTGAATATCCATGACCACAATCTTTAATAGATACAATGATCACTCGGAAATATGTTTTTTCTCTCATTTTTACTTTGTTTTCACATTTCAAATAGCTTTTCACGAATGCACAAAACGATTACAAGCAAATTTATCGAAATTTGGACGGGACAACGTCTGTTGGGTCAGCTAGTTAGAATATAGTACGAGTTAGGATGACGGCCATCTTTTACGAGATAGGTTTGGGTTATTCTTTTCATAACATATTTTGTGTTCCTAAAAATAATAATAGTAAAGGGAAAAAGGAAATACAATATGTGATGCAGAGGTTAGGCCCCTCTATAGTGATTATTTTGCGTACGGGGAAGTGTATAATATATAAATATAAATACGTTGTCTTGGAGTTACAGGAACTGAACAAAAATAGATTTTACTCAGTTCCCAGGAATTTTTGTGCGGATAGGTACGGAGTGTGAAACCTCTTGCATTGGTTGAAGAAATTTTTTAGATAGCTTCTGATAGTCTCATAGACATTTATTATTAGATATTTGTTAGAATTATGATATACGTAAACATTGTTTTTTGTAGTTGTCGGATGATACTCCTTCCCACCTCCTTCAGCTGTTTCCAACATCCACCCATATCCGGTTCAATGCAATTGTCGGAGCGGTGCCGCAAAAGCAATAAGGTGACCCAGTGCCATGTTAGGGAATAGGACCACCTGTGCCACGAAACACCTCCCCAGAGGCCGGGGGGGGGATTGTAGGGTGATGAGAGAGCCCCTTGGGGCAGCCCTTGGTCCCCTTGTCGGAAATCCACCCCCGGGACAGGGCTTCCATTAACAGCCCTTCGGCCCCTTGTGAACATAGGGTTGGTTGGGAGAACTATGATCATCCAAAGAATTCGTTTATAATTATGAGAAAATTCGAGGAAATATTTTCAATTTTTCAAAAATATCCTTTCATTGAGTTTTGAAGTATATGATGAAAGTGATTCTATATGTGAAAGCTTATGATAATCTGTACTATTAGACTAAATCCAGCAGAAAATTGAATGCAACTAACATTCTGTATGTTTATAAGAATGGCTAAGTTTATTTGGCAAGACTATTTTATTGACCTAAACAATACGACAGATACTACTTTCCCCCGTATGCGAGATGGAGGTAAGTTTCATTCGGTTTCATACTTGTCCTGTTAAACATCGTTAATGGTATCAGAATATTGATGAATCGTACATGATAATTATGTAACTCACGTACAATTCTCTACTAATATTGTTAATAACCTACCAGAGGCGCTAGAGTTGTTATTCGTTAGGACTCAAATAATCAAGTAACACCCTTTTCAAATAAATGAGTCTAGTAGCTTTTCTTTTCCTGATGTAAATTTAATTTGCCTTTATATCGGAAAGGAGAATGTGCGAGATGAAACAATAGGAAATAATCGACACATCATTTAATGTTCTAATGTACGATTCATCATTTGTGTCACTTGCTTCGACCCATTACGCAGCAAAGTAATGCACATTTCCTTTCTTCGAAAATAAAATAGTCTGTTTGCGAAAACATAAATAATCTGATTACTTCCTATTAATTTTATACGAATATAATTAATTATGTTATGTTGAATGAAAATGGGAGACGGGAGCTCAAGGTCCCGAGTTCGAATCTCGGTCCCGTCTCCCATTTTCATTCAACATAACATAATTAATCTGTTACCTGGCGGTGAGGTTCACCGCAATTTAAGAGATTTCAATACGAATATAATTTCTTATATAGATGTAAACCTCAAGTATTCTTACCAATACTGAAAATGAAGACTGTTTTTGTATGTTTATTAGTTATGATACTAAGAACTAAAAAGGTCATAATCTTCGAATTTTTCATAGCAGTTAGAACCACTTGACCTAAATTATAGGTTAATTTTAAGTCCGACAAATTTCGGCCAATTTTAGTCAGACAATTGAGTTTCAAATTTTCTTATCAGATTTTTAAGAAAACCAGTCTGGCCGTAGTAACTTCCGGTGTCGGTATGTCTCAATGTGCCTTGCAAAAACTGCCTCCAGCACTCTTAAATTGGGTTAAAGCGTCTTGGAGAGATATAAACAATTTTTAATTTTTTCTCAGCACCCGCGAATTGAAATTCAGTATTTTTTATGATAGCTTTTACAACATTATATGAGATACATCAAAATATTTCAATTCAGATTTGAATGGGAAATGTAGCATTGTTGTGCAATACAACGAATATTGCATTTTATGGAATAACGAATACATTTTATTAGAAATATTTTTGAACCAAAGTTTAAAGTATAAATTCCAATTTACATAGTTATTGTCACTTATGATCTAGGAAAGTCGGCTGGTCAGCTAATACCACAGATATAATGATTTTAGGGTGAACTTATTATACTTTAAGTATTTGCTCCCGTTTCTTTATTTACGAATAAAATTTATTCATTTTCACCCTATTTCATACTAGTTGCAGGTAAATGCAACAAGTTCTAGGGTAAAACTTTAAAAACTACGTAGAAGAAATATCAAATAAATCCTAAAAAGAACTGTTCTTTTGAAACATCAAAAAGTACGTAGAAGTCTCGGTGTTTCACTAGAACAATTCTTTTTCTATTTTAATATTCTTTATTTTGTTACATATGTCTTGCGATGGTTGCAGAAAGCCCCGATGGAGTCAATGAAAATAGAAACGTTGGTAATCTGATTGATGTTGTATGCGACCAAACCTCAAGAATTTCTATATCTGTTGAACCAGGTGGCCAATAATGTCTATGGAATGAATTTGGTAATTTATTTAATTGTAGTTGAAGAAACCCGGCTTAGTACGGGTGTTTCTCTCATTATGTCACTGATTAATCCTGAATAATAATACGAAATATTTGGTAACACAATCATGGACAACTTCGACACTAATCATTAGACTGGATACTTATATTAGTCGTTTTCGATTAGTTTCCGATATCATCCCCTTCTCAAGTCTTTAAGGTGATTCCTCTTGAGGACTGAATAAGGACTTACGTGGTATTGACAACATATTTCTCATATTATTTCTCATATCTTAAAGTGTGCAACATTTTATCAAAGAGAATGTAAGTTATGCATTAAGAGATGGAAAATAGGGGATAGATGCAAAGTATGATTTATCTACTTTTGAAGGTGAAGCGTGGAAAATTTTATACTCGGAAGAAACTAGATGTTTATAAGAGACAGAGGTACTTTTGCATGCAAATAGGTTGACGAGAGTATCATATTTGACTTCTTTTTAACACTAATTGTTACTACTTTAGCTTGTATTTTCTGTTGAACTTTCTTTACAATTACGATCGTAAATGTTTCAAATATTTTCAAATTAATTGAATAACATTCATCTGAAGTACATTCATTATGTATTACAAGTACATTATGGGAAAACCATGTTATTTATTCTAATGTCGAGGGATGACCGAATGAGAATTAATGATGCCATTTTAGTTATTTTATTTTCTGGAATAGGATGAAGCAAATGTCAGTATGTTTAGTGTTTTACTTAATCACTCTATGAGTGAAGAAATAGGGAAAGAGAGATGTTACTTTACTACGAAATTTGGTTGCGAACCTATTTGGAAAGATTGAGGAAAACCTCAACTGAATACCGTTACCAGTTTGACCGAATAGTGTATCGAGATCTCGATCTACTACTCAGTAACGTTTGGGAATATACAGTACATAACCAATCTCAAAGGTTACCCATATTTGTGTCCTAATTAATGAGTAAATGTATAAAAAATCCTTTCGAGAACGTAGTATAAAACGGCCAAATTACTTCCTCATCGATAGGAGAGTTTTGTTTCTTATTATTTTGTCTTGCCCTTCGTCGGTCGTTTATTCCCTTGGGATCATTTCTAATCTTCCTCAGCCTATAACACGACCTACTCGATCATACTACTGATTATTGTATGTATACAACCTCATGTCGCAAATGAATTTCAAGAAAATTGTGTCCAAAATTTTGGGTTGCAAGTACCGCTCTCCCGAGGATGGTGGTCGGCAACCGAACTACGTCGCGTGAGAGTTTGATTATAATCCTAGGGCACAGTCCTAGGGGTTCACCAGTCGTTATCCAAGCACGGCGTTGTGAACGCTCTCTCTTATCTGTCGCCAGCAACACGTCACACTATGTTGGCCGACACTCTAGTTAATTTATTGTGTCGAGCGTGTATTAAACCAACTAGACTAAGCTATCGAAAAATATCCACGATTTTTTGAGTTTATCAATGGTTGCAACACGCTCTGAAATGCTCTGAACACGCCTTTATCTCACAAATATGGTGCACAGTATGTTGTTACACTTCGTTTAGAGATGGCGCTGGCTTCGTAGGAGTAAAACAACGCAACCCGCATGATACGTGAACCCATACAAAGGATAGAAATGACTCTAACGCCATCTTGTGCTCTCCCTCAGGCATTACAAACTGGAAGTTCAAAGTCCACCATAGCGCCACATGTATCCTCAAAGGCGGCACGATTTCAAAAGTGGGGAGGACAACCATTGATATTTGATTCTAACTAAGCAGTCTCGTTACCACATTACTATTTACTATTTTCTTCCGTTTCTCGAGACAGAAAGTGAGAGGAGACGTTTCGCGTATTCTGGGTGTTGTATTGTTCGGACATACTTTAAATATTTCGTAGCTTCATAAAAATCTGCTTATAATGGTTCGTAAACTCGTATATTGCATAATATAGTTTTAAAAATTAATGTAACCCAATGCATTATGAGATTATTCATAATTTTGAATACTTTCCATTAATCTTTCCGAAGAAAGTAAGCTTGATTTTGAATGTTCAAAAAACATTTAACCTAATAACAATTACACAGTAATATTATATTTTGCTTCATTATTTTCGTTTCAGGTTTTCCATCCAGATAATAGTTTAGGAGCGTGATGTCACGTGAGCGAATTCGGAGTGTACTTATATGATTTTTCAAAAGGAGGAAATGCTGATATGATTACTAAGGTGAGAACTACTGTAAATAAAGTTTATCAGTCTTCTAGTTCCATTTAGGTTACCTGCCTTCATCTGTGCCGAGTTTGTAATAATCATCAAAATGACAAAGATTGAAATATTTTGTCAATGATTTTACAGGATAGTAATCGCTACATACCAGGAGATTTATTTTACGTCGTGTCTCTGATATATTACTTCCCAGTCTTTTAGTACTGACTCAAATTGGAAATCAAATCTTTTCTATGATGTTGAATATGTGAGAGAAGAAAGGTGTTTGGTTTCCAAGCACTGTAAATTATACCTAACACTTTGTTCATAAGCTTATTCGAAATTTTATTAAATTTTTGTTGTACTGAAATATATTTCAAAACTCAAGTTAAATATTTCAGCTGAGACAAGATAACTGAAAAATTTCGGAAAACCAAATAAAAGTAATAAAAGCAAAAAGAATTGCTTCTGTGGCTAATAAACCTCATTTCACCGTGTAAATAGTCATATATTGTAAAAAAATGCTCAAGCACTTCATTTGTTGAATCGCTTGCCTGACTTTAAAACCGTGGGAGGAACCCAGATGTTTTGCTACTAGCCACATGTTATTGTCGACCAGAATTGAGAGTTAGTGACACGTTCATGAGATGGTAATTTTCTGCAACGAGACACAACTGTGGAGATAATAGAAAACTTCCTTATTAAAATGTTCAAAATAAATAAGTTAAACATTTTTTTAAATATTTTGATTTGATCTACATTGTAAGTTTTCTTTATAGACTTGTATTTTATGTTTAACAATGCAAATTTCCTTAAATGTTTGTATTTTTTCTATAAAAATATAACTTCGATAAATGTTTAACAGTGGCGTTAGGTGCCGCCATCCCTCTCTCAATTTTTTTACTGGTTCCAGGATGAAATACGTGACAGTATCATTTTTCATACATTCTCGTACAAAATCATGGACGAAGAAAGCAACATTTTATTTCTTCTACACTTATTATAGAGGCATCTACACTCATAATTCAAATTTGTCAACGTATATTAAAATGTAAAAATTGTGATAACATATATATAGTGTATCTCACTAAACTTCATGAGAATATTGCTTATCAATTCGTTCATTTAAAATGGCTTCCACTCAACTATGTTAAAAGAAATTATAAGGCACTGTACTAAAGTATGCAAAGTACTCATACTAATCCTGTACTACTTAAACACAGTAACTGTTATGATTGATTTTAAAGAATAAGGGATATGATTGTATTTTTAGTTAGTTCTAGCCAACAGTCAACCTTTGTTCGATGAAAACACTTCGATTTATTAGTTCAAATCCAGGTTTTCAATACTTGTTCGTATCCAATACTAAATAAGCTTAGACCACTCAACCTCTCTTGGGTCATTGTGCTTCTTGAATAATTTTAATGAAATAATAACTTGAAAGTAACTTGGAATATGAGCGTTACACACCCACTACGGTTATTTGTAGTTCTTTTCTTAATCGGGGCTTTAGGGCTCGCCAAAGAATTATTGGTACGGTCAACGATAAAGAAAAAGCAGTGCACAAGTAAGGGAAGTTAGATGCTATTGAGAAGTTCTCCAAAAGGAGATCTGCTGTTACAATAATGTCTTTCTTTCAATCCCTGTCATCAGTTCCATTTTTAAATAACTGATTTGAAAACTAAGGTAAATACTCAGACCCTCTTCATATTCATTGACCAGAAATTCACTTTCTTAGGTAGTTTAACATTTGTTCAGCTATATACTTCAGCGCTGTATTTCAGAAACAAAACCTCTTACTTGCGGAATACCACAAGGTTCAATTCTCGGCCCTATACTCTTTTTATTGTATGTGAACATGTCATCCTCCACATCAGATTGCAAAATGGTTCTTTTTGCTGATGACACTAATTTACTATGTCTACACGCAAACGCTCAAAACGTTTTGTCTAACATTTCGGCTTGATTCCATGCAAATCGTCTCATTGAAAACACTGACATAACAGTTTCTATGTGATTTCAAAATAGTATCACAAAATTTTTACCCTAGGTTTCTCTTTGTGTAAACGGAACACAATTAAAAACTGTTACGAATACAAAATTCTTAGGTCTCCATATTCAAGACAACCTCAAATGGAATTGTCACGTTGACAATCTTAATTCCCAATTAAGCAAATTGTGTTACGCATTCCGAATCTTAGTTAATGTAGTTAGTCCACGTATTTTCCGTTGCGTATATTTTGCAAACGTTTACTCCCATTTATGTAATCACATTACCTTCTGGAGCAATTTCGGTATTTAAGGAATTAAATATCTTAACACTTCCCTGCATTTATATTTATGAAACGGTCGTGTTTGTGAAGACCGAATTACTGAAGTGCCACCCTTGTTTCATACGAAAAAGTCTGGTTCAACAACACAATATTCACAATAGTAATGATATTCATCACCCTAGAGTGTCAATCACTACTTACCAAAAAGGACCATATCATTCGGGAATCGTTTGTATTATTCCCTGCCAGGAAATATATGATTTATTGTTACAATTATGAAATTGAATCTCCTCAACTCCATGGTTAAAAACTACCTCCTGCACCAGTGCTTCTACAATATAAAAGAATTTATTGATTTTAATAAAATTAAATATGTCTTGTACTTTATCATGCCGTTGCTGTAGTACATTTGAAATAACTTATAACAATTTTCAAAACTGTTTTCTTGCATGATTGTTGTGTCTTATGATTCACATTAATTTAGTTTTATGTGTACTCAACTTTGGCACAGTTGTGTACATTAATTCTGTAGCCTCATTTTGGCTCGGGTTTTGCTCCGGTTTTTCTTCGGTTAGAGGCGGATTTCTTATACAGATTCTCTAGGCTTTGTCTAGGGGCGAGTTTATTGTAACAATAAATCGTGAATTTAGTGTTATTTCAATTCTTATGATTTTTAAACACTATATTCAGAAGAATCTATATTTCGCTAATAATTTGTACATTTAAAATAAATTTTTGTGTTAAATTACAAACATGTTAATAATCTATTAGTATTATAAATCGTAGATAACTTTTTATCTTATCTTGGAATTTTTGCTTAAATTTTTGAATCCGCTTCTGCCTTAGGGCCCTTGATCGGAATTGATGGATCACTTGCTTGCTTCCGGAGAGTAAATTAGTTTATTGTCCTCCACGTGGTCATACTAAGTTTGTACTGCTTTTTTGACAATGAAATTTATTTTATTAAAAATTTTTTTTATGTTGCTTTGAAATTTTTTTTGAAATAACTAAAAAGATTCCTAATTTTTGTCATAGTTTTGAGCCTAGTAGTAAAAAGAGAAATCAGTGTGCCCCGTGTTGCACAAAAAGAGATACTTTGAAGTACTCTTGACGAAGTTAGCCAAGATTCTTCTTCATTTTTCTTGCTTGTTTTGTTTCGCAACTAGATTCTTATTCCCTATGTATTTGCAAGATCGGTTGTAGAGTCTTTAATTCTATTTCTTACATATAGGATTTAATGCAATAACAAAATTTTGAACCCAGTAATTTTATATCACTTTTGGTCAGTATCAAAACACATTTTTCAACAGGCATGAGAAGAATAAGCAATATTCTTGATTGTTAAATATGAATAATGATAGATTTAATGGAACAATTTTTGCAGTACTAATTTATAAAGGAAAAATATTTATTTTAAATGAAATATTTAAAATGTAAAATATTGGTAAGTACTGCGATAAAATCGTTCCTCTAATCTCCGTATGGTATGTATCGTCTCTACAATCTACGATAAAATACGTTTATATTGCCATTCCATAATAAGTCATGAAATAAAAATGAACAGGGTCAAGTTTATGTTTTAATAAAATAATAATGAAATGAGATTGGAAGAGGCACTATTCAAAGAAGATGAAATTGAGTGACCTGACCATAATTTGCGGATTTATATTTCACAAATGACAAAGCCATAATAAAGATAACCAAGAAAGCAAGAAGATATGATGCAGCGAACATCATATCACATACTCATGTTCAACATACATGTGGGTGCTTTGACTTCACCACAGAACGATCTGACTCGCACTTCCCATTCCACCTAACCGATGCAAATGGCGACGCCACCACAAAATGGCCGCCGCATTACGGCAGGAATTTCTGATTAAGCGACACCCGCATGCTGGACTAGGTTCCTCATTGCTCCAGCTCATAGCTTGGGACTCTGGGTCGATGAAATTACCTTCACTGAACATATCACACTATGCTTCATACTTAAAGAGCGAAGTGCTATTCCGTTATTCATTATCACAGAGTACAGAGACACTATCTATTTAAAAAAAATTACCTTACCCATTTCTTTTCGTAACCGAATTACTGATAACAGGACAAGGGTACATCTTAAGACAAGGGTACGTCTGATTGTGGATTGCTATATTTCTAAAATTCTCTCCCCTTAATTAATGTGTAATGAATATTTTGAAAAGTTGATGTGATTTCCAAAAAACACTTTATTTTGTTGAGTATCTGTTTTTTAATACATAACCCTTGTTATCTATCAGGAGTGTGTATGGAGAATTTATGTGACCGTGAATCATCGTCATTGTGTCCAAAACCACCTGTTGTAAAGAGATATGATAATTTGTATTGTAATTCGTTTCATTTACTACACTGGGAGATGTGTTTAAAACACTTCAATTTGTATTACGAGATGTAAGTGGACAGTATTGACATCACTGACATGTTAGAACTAGCAGTGCGAGAAGTGAAGCAAAATGGTTTAATTCGTGGTAAAGTGATGTTGTTATTAGCTTGTGTTAAAATGAAAATTATTACGTCTTTAAAATAACGTAATGTTTAATTAAATTAGGTTTCTAACGTTCATTTAATGCCATAAACTCAATTTGAATTCTTGGACGATACTACAAAACTGTGAAAGATTTCTCGATAGCTGCGAATCTGTATTGGATGGTTTTACGAACGATGATGTGGAGATGATTTTACGCTCTTTTTTTCGACGCCTGATGATGTTCACTTGTACTGTAGAAAAAGCATTTTTTTGCACCAATAGAAATTATCCAGTCAAATCACCAAATAACGAATTTTGCCCAGGGAATTTATTCATCCGTTTCTTGCGAAAATGAAAATCTAATAATTTGCTTATACCCAGCAAAATAATGTTCCTTACATTTTGTGATCATATCCTCAAAGTGAAATATAGCATGGGCATAGCCTATGGAGGGCAGTGAGGAGAACTTTCCTCTGAATCCTAAGAAAATTTAATGAGAAGAAAAAATGGAAATGAATGCAAATCAAATTTCCCGGCGTATATCACACGTCTAGTCAATAAATTCACATTAATACCCATCTAATTTACAGTTTATTAATTCTAATTACTTAATTGAAAATTACGTATGTGAGGCAATGTCGTCTCTACGTCAGCATTTTGTGAAACTATCTTCCCCAATCCATTCTGGTCGAGAAATATCTGCCGAACTCCACTAGCTCTTGAATCTTTTATAGGGGTTTATGTCAATTTTCAACTCATTGTTGCTGAAATAAGATGTATCTACTGGCTTCCTACAAAGTCAAATGAACCCCCTGCCCTTATCTTGATCCCTCCTCACCACTAATCTGCCCTCCTATGCCTACGCCTTCTAATCCTCTAACTATGCCCTTTGAAGCAAAGAACTCGTTAAATATGCAATATTTCTGCTGATGTTGGGAAGTATCAGGGTAAAATACATATATACTAATTAAACCAACTTGTAAATAAATAAAATTATTGTCAAAAAACTCAGTACGTATGACCTAGTAAATAATGTGAAGCAGCATATAATAAGTTGATTTTTTACTAGGACAGAGTGCACTTGCATGAACGTTATAAAAATGTTAAGCCTTATAATTAAAAATAAAATAACTTATTCATTCTTGTTACTATAGCGAACCTAGGTCGACTAGATATTTAATGTTATACTGTAATACCTTGTTTTAGTGAATTGCGAATGTTGTTTCGATTTTCATCGATTGCCTCGGATTTCGGCGATGACTCTATGTGACCTCGCTATTAACGTAAACAGTGTTAAATGGTAATATCTTGCCTCATTTTAGATAAATCCTAAGGACGTGCAGAAACATTCCCCGTGCGAAAGCTATTCCCCGTGTAACATTGGTGGTGGACTGTTAAATGTTCATTGTTTTTTAATTAGTCTTACATTTATTTATATTCATTAATTTTCGCTATTAATATTGAACACTATGTTATTCTCTATAGAATGAGTTTTGTAATGTATTCTGGTGTCTAGAATGAATTTACTGGATTTACAGTCATCCGTATGGAAATAATATACTAGGTTTTCGTTCGATTCAGAGTTCGCTGGTAAGTTTGTCGGTCGAATTATCAAAGAAAACTAGGGTATCATTGTAACTCCATTTATTTTTTCATCGTATCCTTAATTAAATGTGAATGAATATTTCTCTCTCCCTTGCTAGCAGATGACACTATTTAAATAGCTGTCGTCGTATGATATTAGATAACCCTGAACGTGAGAGCTGCGAATATTGCGTACATTCCTATCCAAACCTCATTGCAACATTCGTCGGGAAGAAATAAATTTTCCTTAGTAAGGTTAATAAAAATATCTTGTTCGATCGTTCGTTTGTTTTAGAATGTAATTTTTTTTTTCATTTTAAATATAATATTCCTTTGCATTATGTACATGTTCAACCAACTCTTGCCGTGTTAAACAAAGTATTATTACTAAATTTTTAACTTTCCTTTTCTAGCGACGTTCATCAACGAGTCAGGTATAATAAATTTATTCTCTACTCCATGATTCTAATTTTCATATTCCGCCGTTTACCATCGCTTTGAAGCAATATAGTATTTGAATAAAACCTCTCCGCAACCAAACTAGCAGACGGAACAAGCTGGTTTCATATTATCAGGTGCAAATTTTTAATTCACCTGCCGATGTAAACAGACATAAAACCTGTGCCATTGCTCTAATATTATTCTGTGTATATTTAAGAAGAGTTAAAATGTATAACTGTATAATATCTGTCAAGAAAGATGTAGTTGTAATACGAAAACGTAGCTTATTTTCTTTTTCTGCTGTTCCATCTCCATATATTTTGGAACCGTTAATTCAATTAATTTTCAGCCCAAAAATAAATGGAAAACAAGTTTAGAAATAGTTATTTATAATATCATCTCTTTTAAATAATTTTAAGAATCTTTACCAAAACTCTGTAATTTTATTTTAAAAATTGTGAGAGGTTAAATGCATTTTATATCAATTGAAGAATTGTTGAACAGGAAAACGTTCTTTTGGGTATGATACAAAATTTATGACTTAGAAGTTGTTATTATTTCCGACCAAACAAAATATTACAAATTAAACATTTTAGAGTTAAGTTAGTTTTATATACTCGTGCTGTATGTCTATTTTAATTAATTAAACTGAAATTCCTAAATTTTTAGCCATTTTTGCATGTCATGTGTAATATTTTGCAGTGTTGCAAAATGAACTTTTCTTCTGGTTGCGGTTGTCTTGTGGTGACAGTCAAAAGGAAGAAGTTAAATAGAAATAAAAATTAAAATTAAAAGGTATTTAGAGTTCTTTAAGATTAACTCTTTAAGATTCACTCTTCATTTATTATGTACCAAGTACAGATTCTGTGTCTCAAAAGTTTTAAAGCGAAAGTTTGTAATTTAGTAAGAAACAGGGGAAAATATTAATTGTAAATGAATGATATAAAAATAAGATCGTTGAAATCTGTTATATTTTCTTTAAAATGTTGGTTTTGTTGTACCCTCTAGATTTCGTAATATTGTATTCCTACATACTTTTTACTTTCTCATATACGTAGTATTTAGAAACTATTGTAATCGTGAAGAAATTCGAAAACGAAATTTTTGCGGAAATATCCATTTTGGAGACCCCTGATTCCGAAAAAGTGGTTTTTGACTGAACGTCCGTCCGGTTCGTCCGTCTGTCTGTCCGTCCGTCTGTGCGTAGCACTCCTGACCGAATGGAATTTTTTTTCTTTTTTCGTATTGAGGGTAGAATTTACTTCTGACATATGCACGTGTTTCCAATTTTCTTTTTACTTGAACACACAGGGCACTTCACATGAAGGTCAAATTACATTTTTGAATATTTTTCAAAAACTGGTCCAACGAATTTTCTTAAATTATCTATACGTAATGCAGAATTCGTGTGCATTACATCCGCATTAGCAGTATTTCGCTTGAAAGCTTGATATAGACGCAGTAAAATAATTTCTATCTGTTACATTCACGCTTTTGTTTACTATTTTAAGAACCTTGAATATTATTTAACATGGATGAAACAGATGTAGAGTAAAATAATATTCTAAATATTTATTTTACTTTCAAATCTCTAATGAAAGACACTAAGAAGTAGAATTATTGGCTTTGTGCCCGACGAAAATGTTATAGTTCATTACTTTATCATGTACATTTTTAAATAATCGGTTTTATTTGTTCTTATTACTTACACTCGTTATTACTTACTTACACTTAGTTTTAAGTTTGCCAAAGGTGTGAATCCAAAGAGTATTTGTTTGTAGATGTGTCATTTTTATATGTTACTTTGAGAAATGTGTTCATCTTATGTTTCTCTTGATATCGTGAATTTTCCACCAACGCGACCTCTACGCGCTTGTCGTAACCTCACATCTGGTGATGCTGCATCATTTTTCTGCGTAAGCTTACGTATCAGATGTGTCCTCTGCTCCGGACTTGCTAATTGGTGCATGCTGTATGTATATTTAATGTTTATGTATATTATTGAGAACGTGAGGATGTTATTTTATATTATTTCTTATCGTTTTAAGAATTAACTTGGCTACGTGCTTTTTTGTGAATGTATTGTTTGATAAATCTTTTTGTTTATTATTCATGATTTTTTAATTCAATGTTTTATAGCAGTTTCAATCGTTAAAAATAATATTATTGTTCATAATATTTGTGGTCTGCTGGCTTTGTTCTAGCGTCAATAATATCCTATTTATCTTTATTTTTATTAGTAAATATATCTTTTGAAATA